>CM071581.1:23435917-23675917 GCA_036426205.1 Ascaphus truei | reverse complement strand
CTCAGGCCGCGTGGGACATTGTAGGCTGTGCTGGACAGAGACTTTATTCACACAGTGTGAACACTGACCAAGGTCCTGACCTAAACAAGTCATTGCCCCCTTACGGCTCTGGGAAAGGCCTTGAGGAAGAATGTTTGGCTTCGTGAGGTTGTCCCATCAAAACATTAGGACATTCGTGCCCCTGATATCTCTTCTCTCTTAACATCTCCACCGCAATGTTTCCGGACGTGGGGAAGAAAGTCATCCAGATATATATATATATATACCCCACACTATTATTGTTTATATGACTTGCCAAGTTCACAGGACGTGTCTATTTACAAAAGGCTCGGATTATAACAATGTGAAAAATGCTATTTTTGTCGCGAGTCCCAATTTTCCCATTTTCTTTCGATTGCGCAGGATTAAGCTGCCATATTGTTTTTCAGAAATTCCCAAAATGTAAACTTCTTATGAGGGAAAAAAATGTTTTACAGATTTAGTTTTTCACTGTGAATATTTATTTTCCCATTTGTTGGTCTCGGTGGAGAAGCGCTGGGATTCACTGTCTGATATATATATATATAAATATATATTATATAATATATATTATATATTATATAATATTATATATATATAATAATGAAAATGGTCAAGTCCCATTGCATTCTAGATGCTGAAAACAAACATGCAATAAAGATGTTGTGACAGAAACCAGGGTATGGTGATAAATTCCATATATAGGGCTCCCAGGATACTGAACAGTTTCTATCCTGTTTAGGATGGAAAGTGCAGCCTCAGAATGCATGCACTCCATCCCACAGTTTGGCAAGTGCTGGAACTGAGGGATGAGGGATCCAGACCAGAGTTTGTCTGCTGCCTGATTTCTGTCACCTGTCCTGCTAGATAGAGATCATGTATTTAAGGCTGATTTCCTGGTTCCTCTTCCCTCTCCCCAAGAGACTGGAGGCAGGAATGCTGCTGGAAGCAGAGAGGGGAAAAGTCTCTCCCCAAACAGGTCAAGTCATTCTGTTCCTTTTTCTCAAATTGTAAAGATCCTTATTTTTGTTTGTTGGAAGCGGACAAGCCGCCCCAACCCCAGTCAGGGTGAACCTCAGTTAAGTTATTGCTCAGGTGAGCAGGGTTTTGTTTTGCTTGTGTTTTCTTTTGTATTCAGTGTGGCAGTCTCAGTGCAGCCTGTTTAAAGGAACAGCACGTGACGCCTCATCATTTAACCTACCCTAAAAGACTGTGTTCTAGCAGTCCTGGACAGACGGCGGAGCCCCGGAGTAAGCTGTTTGTCACAACGTATAATACTGTGCCTGTGAATACAGGTAACATTGTCCCACCAATTTCCTCTTGGGACACTGCAGGTAGTTTTATAAATGTTAATTCAAGTTTTTTTTAAGGAACAGATACCTTATTGTAAAAGGATAAATTATGCCCAGCCACCTGTTAATGTCAAACAGCAGTAACATATTTAGTAATCCAATAGTTTCATTTGCAAATTCCAAAATGTAGCTATTACTTACCACCAATCTGTAATAAAAATTTCTTCTTTTGCTGCTTCCATGGCGTCTGCGACATCATGGAAATATCCTTTCGCATTGACATACCTGAAATATATTAGAAGACATTCTAAAAAGTTACTTCATCGATAAGGTCACTGCGAAACCAAGTATCTCATTAATGACATACTGTATATTATCTGTTACTAAACAATGTTTAAATCCCACGTGTGAGCACATTCACGTCTCACACAGGTCTGCAGCCCTGCCATTCCCCATTATCTCTTGGCATACAGTGCTTCCACTGCAGCAAGGGATTCTGGGAAATTACATGCAAATAACCTTTTGCTTGATATCCATTTTAACATGGGACCCCTATAAGCTTCTGTCTGCCGTATTACACAGTCTTTCAGCACAGCCTGGGTTAAAGAAGTGCAGAGACAGTAAACCCACTCACAGACAGCTGTTTCAGCCTTTTGGGTCTCATCAGTGTGAGGCTGGTTATACCGGCTTTGCAATTTGCAGGTGGGATATATTTCAACCACACATGATATAAGTTAGGGCGGGTAATGAAGTGACAGAAGCCCTCCACTGTATAGCAAATAAAAATACCCCCTGTGAGCATATTGCCATGTCTCAGACAGGTCTGCAGCCCTGATTTTCACTAAGTAACTTTAAATTGGGCATTTAATGCGTTATGAAGAGTTTCGTGCCGCGGGTTCACGGCAGTGCGCAGTGTAACCGAGATATTAACAGCGTCTATGTCTTCTTATAATTGCGTTTTCAGGTCAGGCATCGCCACATGACTTTATATTACCAAGCGAGGACATTTCGTTCGAGGCCAAAGGGCTGCAATATAGAGTAATAAGAATGCAAATCATGGCCATTACTCTCTGACCAATGGGCCGGGACACGCAGGGCTGTTAAGGGTCAAAGTCATGTGATTTTCCGATGAGTCATTATTTACAGTCCTGAAGAAACATTCCAGCGTGTTTAAATGCCCGGCTGGGTCAGCGCCGTGCTTTGCGGCGGTACCACTGCATTCCCATTATCGTGGGGAATATTGGCCCTTTCTGGATCAAGTAGATCAGGTAAACAAGTACTTCTGTATGTCTTAAGGACACGTAAAGAAGAGACCGGTGAGGCATCAAAAGCTCTGTACACATCAATTAAATCTATGAGGAACCTTTTTGTGGGTTCATTAAAAGGTATTGCAAACTACAACAAATTGCATCAGAAAAGGTGTTCCCGTAGTTATCTATACATTTGTTATTAGATGGGAGAAGAAGCGGCTCAGTGAGTAAAGACACTGACTGGCACACTGTCCGGTGTCGGCTCCTTGGGACCTTGGACAAGTCACTTTATCTCCCTGTGCCTCCGGTACCAAAAAATAGATTGTAAGCTCCACGGGGCAGGGACGGTGCCTGTAAAATGTCTCTGTAAAGCGCTGTGTAAAACTAGCAGCGCTATACAAGAACATGCAATTATTATTTTCTAGAGGCAACGGTGCTTCAAGGTTCTTACCATTTGGATAGAGTGTGGTTTTGTACTGCTGCGTATGACCCAAATCGGTGTTCTTTAAGGAAATTTTTGCCATGTTTCTTAACAAATTCTTCAATGGCCTGTCCCCACCATCGAGCATGTCTGTAGCTGTTACATTTCAATATCAAATTCCTGGAGAATACAATAAATATATTATTAGGATATTGCAGCTCTGTGTTCTTATTTATTTATATGTCGCAATAAAACTATTTCATGAAAAAAATACTAAATACGCTGTGCACTCAGAAATTAGTCGTACATTTTAAAAGATCATGAAGTGAATTTGTTTAAAACGTAAATATTGCTTTGAAGTCGGGGTCCTACCCTCAGCCCTCAAGGGCCACAAACAGGCCAGGTTTTATGGATATCCCTGCTTCAGCACAGGTGGTGCAGTCAAGGACTGAGCCACTGATTGAGCCGCCTGTGCTGAAGCAGGGATATCCATAAAACTTGGCCTGTTGGTGGCCCTTGAGGACAGAGTTTGAGACCTGCTTTAAAGATCAGTCCCATATACACATTATTTGATAAAGTAGATAAATGATTCTTAAAAAATGTTATTAATTACTTTCAGAATCCCTGGTTTAAATGCCTCAGCTATCCTCAGTAGCCTTAGGCTGAGTCCATGGTGCTGCAGAGAGCACAGAGGTGTCCGCACGGGGCACGGTCATATTGCCTGAAGGCATTGATCGCGCCCATAGACCGCGCGGGCGCAACAGCAGGAGGGGGTGAATGTTGCTCAAGAAATCAGTTCAAACTGATTTCTCGGCGCGACACGCAGGTCACGTGAGTGGTTTGACCAATGAGGGCGAACCAGCTCCGTGAGGCCCCTAGGGACACCCCCCATGGCGCGTCTACCATGGACAGAAAACGCACGCCTCCGCGCAGGTGAAGGCTGTATGGCCTTAGCCCGACTTATACTACCTGCGCGGCAGCGAGCAGCCGCACGCACACTCCTGCAGCCCCAGAGATCTGTGCACTTGGCTGCAGGAGATTAGGGAGGCGATGCGGGGGCGTGGCGGGGGCGTCACGAAGCTGGTTCGTCCTCATTGGCTGACGCTGACGTCACGCGGCAGCCGCCTGAGAAGACAATGTTTATTGTCTCCTCAAAACGCTACCGCGCACAGGCACTTGGCTAACTGGTAAAGCCACGTACTGACGTGTGCCTGACGAGCGCGCGCACGTAGCAATTCCGCTACTATACGCTCGGCCGTATACTGTATCCTCCAACGGGTCGAAACTGGAAGTCATCTTAGAACCACGAGTACACGTGTTAGGCGTCGGCATATAATTAACATATAATTAACATATAATTAACATATAATAAACATCTGAATAAGTGCGGAGGGCGTTTCATTCCTTTACCGAGCAGCGTTTTCTTTAAACTCGCCTTGAAAGATTGTCGACGCGCAAACCGTACTGCGTCTCCGTCTCTTTCTTGCCAATCTTGATGCTGAATTCCTGATCCACCAATAGCACGAACGAAATGGCGCCACTGTCTATCTTCATGTACATCAGGAACGAATCTTTCACGACCAGCCACCTGGACAAGAACAGGAACCAAGTGACACACACGTCAATGGAGTTTCTTCACACATCGCGGCACATTCACATACTGGAGGACATTGTAGCGTTATGTGCATAGAACAGTTACGTTTCTCCATGATTGTGATACATTTTATACCCATATAAAAAGGCAGACAATGTATTATATTGCCATTTATTTCTGCAAATTTCCTTAAACATGCAACCCTGAGGTGTGTCCTTGATACTGTATATCTAATTAGTCATGATGTTAAAATGTAGGTTGACACATTTGTATTTATTACACAATCAGCGGCAGATTTGAAAAACCGCCGCCCGTGGCACTTCCACGTGTACTTCCCCCTCCTTGCCGCCCGTGGCACTTCCACGTGTCCTGACGCCTCCTCGCTGCCGCACCGTGGCACTTCCACGCGTCCTGCCAGCTCCTTGCTGCTGCTCAGTGGCACTTCCACGTGCTCTGCCGCCTCCTCGCTGCCGCCCCCTACATCTCCTTTGGAATCCCACGCGGGCGACGTCAATGTGATGGCGCACGGCGTCGTCATGGTAACGCGATGTCATGACGTCATGTTGCCATGGCAATGAGACACTGTGTGATGTCACGTTGGGATTCCAAAGGAGATGGATGGCGGTACCAAGGAGGCGACAGGACACATGGATTGCCTTCCCATGAGGCCCGAGAGCGCGGCAAATACACAAGGGGGCGGACATTTTTGCCACCCCCACATTTTGGCGCCCTAGGCCAGGGTCTAATAGGAGATCCGCTACTGTACACAATGCAGCACAAAGGCCGTTTTAGAGAAGGAGTTGTCAGATCATACTATTCGTATTTATGTATGGAGTTTTACCATGTGTTCCCAGTGTGTATTCCTGTGTGTTACAGTGTCAATCCCTGAGAAATACCTGAGCACTACATAGGAATAGAACAGGATCAATGTGACAATGTTGTGGGTATGTTTGTGACTTCTTACAGACACTTTACAATAAGGCTGCCCTTTGTACTGTAACTGTCTGGTTTGCTTTTGCCTAATATACACAATAAAAGCACTATGGGGGAGATTCACTAAGGTGTGATACCTCAGCGCAATCTCGCGTTAACTGCCCTTCAGGTAACGTGGGATAGTGCTGCGATAACCAGTGTAGCACCGTAATGAATCCCAACGTGTAGCATATGATTGGTGTTCCGGAGAATTCAGAGAGGTTTTAATTACCTTACCAACTTTAATGTAACCATGTATTGCATCAGAACTCTGTGCCCAGGACATACACGTGAAAACAATAGAAAAACCAAAGCGCCTCCTTACAAAGACAATCACAGCGTTGTACAGACAATACACCAGCCAATAACACGTGTAGGTATTCATGTAATACCTTTTGGACCAGCGATAGCAAACACTTCCTTGTCCACAGCAGTTTAAACCCGGTATTCTGTGGCCGCCCGATCTCTTCATGATCATACCTTCTCTAAAACAAACATCAACAAGCGGATTATAGTCTGAGTCTTCATAGCTGATACCTGCAGTTCTAGAGTAACTGTTAGATTGTAATGTGGTAACAATGCAAACAGGTTTTAGCTGCTGCTGTTCTCTCGTCCCTAATACATATTTTTGGAGCCTCGTATATAGGTACTGTACATGGAGTGACCAGCCTTAAGTCAGAAGTTACTGGCAATGGGTCCAAACAGTAGCTCTGTAGCTTTACCAATAGGCTATATTCTTTCTATAGGTATAACAGTAATACTACTACTACCTTTATTTCATATAGCGCTTTTCTCCCAATGGGACTCAAAGCGCTTCATAATTACAGTACAGCACGCGCATTACGCAGCACATAGGAATGTTACAGACACAACCCCTGTCCAGATGAGCTTACAATCTATGTTATTGGCAGCTTCGGCACGGGGAGATAAAGTGACTTGCTCAAGGTCACAAGGCGCTGATACTGGGAATCGAACCTGTGCCATTCTTTACAAAGTCAGTGTCTTCACTCACTCGCCGCTCCTTCTCCCTAATTGTAATTTAAAAAAACTCCCTTAGGGCTGCACCAGAAATACTTATAGCACTACTTACAATAAGCACCTTGCTTTGGACCCCAAATTACTGAAAGCAAAGTACTGTACTGTAGTGTAGACCCTACAGATCATGAACAATAACTGTTGAGTAGGTTAAATAAGACAAGCTCTTACACCCCCCGGAAGGATAGTGACGTTATATTACTCTGGATATTTTGCAGGTCTTAATACTTTTCATGGGGCATGTTAGTTATTTAAAGATGATACAAAGCTTTTACAAATATGTGTTCAACAGAAAACACATCTGAATAAAAAGCTTTTGTAGCCTTCCTAAATTAAATAAAGTACCTCTAACATAGCGTCCCACAAGCCACCGCCTATCATCGTTTGGGAGTTTGGAGGTCCTTCTACAAACACAGTAATTATATAAACTATTCCGTTTAAACTTACATGCCCTTTGGTCCAAGGTCGTGAATGAAAGATAGCTGATTTACATCGATGAATTCCTTCTGGAAGAATAACAATGAATATCAAATGTATTATGAATGTAATCAAGAGTACAAATAGATCGTAACCGTACTCATTTTAGCCGCAATTCCCCAGGGTCCGGTAAGGGGTATCAGACTGCGATCCCACGCTAACCGCCATTGATTTGCAGTGTTATTAGCGGAAGGAGCGAATAAAATAAACAAGGCATACTAATCACACACAGAACAAAATTACAATTCAATTGTTCAAATAACTGTGTGTTACCTCTGGGAGTATGAAATATTATCTATAAGTGATTACATTGTACAGGCCATGAAATAGCATTTAGGATATATTCCCTACCGGTACATCTGGAATATAAACTGACAGCACCCAGCAGCGAGTCCCCCTGCCAGACCAGCGCTCACTGCAGCAGCCCAGCGATCCACTGCAGCACCCAGCGATCCACTGCAGAACCCAGCGATCCACGTGCAGCCCCCCAGCGATCCACTGCAGCACCAGCGATCCACGGCAGCACCCAGCGACCACTAGCAGCACCCAAGCGATTAGCACCCGCAGCACCCCAGACGATACACGGCAGCACCCAGCGATACACTGCAGCACCGCGATACACCTTGCAGCACGATCCACTGCAGCATCCAGCGATCCAGCAGCACCCAGATCAACTGCAGCACCAGCGATCCATGCAGCACCCAGCGATCCACGCAAGCACCCAGCCGCATCCACTGCACGTCCACTGCAGCACCCAGCGATCCACTGCAGCACCTCAGCGATCCACTGCAGCACCCGCGATCCACCTGCACGGATCAGCACCCAGCGATCCCACTGCAGCACCAGCGATTCACTGCAGCATCACGCGATACACTCAGCACCCGCGTACACCGCAGGCTCACCCAGCGTCCACTGCAGCACCCCAGCGATCCACTGCTAGCACCCAGAGACACTGCAGCACCCAGCGATCCACTGCAGCACCCCAGCGAACACTGCAGCACCCAGCAATACACTGCAGCGATCACCATGCAGCACCCAGCGATCCACTGCAGCCACAGCATCAATGCCAGCACCCAGCGATCCACCTGCAGCACCCAGTGAGTGATAGCTTGCAGCCACCCAGCGATACATTGCAGCACCCACCGATACACTGCAGCACCCAGCGATTCACTCGCAGCTACCCAGCGACTACAACTTGCACCAGCGATCCACGTAGCCCAACCCAGCGAACACTGCAGCACCAGCGATACATGCAGCACCCAGCGATACACTGCCCAGCCCACCCCCCCAGCGATACACTGCAGCAACCAGCGATAAATGCAGCCCCACCCGCGATACACTGCACGACAACCAGGATCACGCGAAGCACCCAGCGATCCACTGCAGCACCCAGCGATACACTGCAGCGATCCACTGCAGCACCCAGCGATCCACTGCAGCACCCAGCGATCCACTGCAGCACCCAGCGATCCACTGCAGCACCCAGCAATACACTGCAGCGATCCACTGCAGCACCCAGCGATACACTGCAGCGATCCACTGCAGCACCCAGCGATCCACTGCAGCACCCAGCGATACACTGCAGCACCCAGCGATACACTGCAGCACCCAGCGATACACTGCAGCACCCAGCGATCCACTGCAGCACCCAGCGATCCACTGCAGCACCCAGCGATCCACTGCAGCACCCAGCAATACACTGCAGCGATCCACTGCAGCACCCAGCGATACACTGCAGCGATCCACTGCAGCACCCAGCGATACACGGCAGCACCCAGCGATACACTGCAGCACAATATGTTACAGGCTTCTCTCATGCTAAAAGGGGTAAAACATGACACATGTTGAACTCACCGTTGCATGATAATTCCTGTACATCGGCATTTTTAACAGAGCTGTTAAATAATCTTCCAGCTGTTTCTATAAAACACAAATCATTCAGCTTAATTAGATGAGCACACAAACCCATGTGAGTGATAAACCAAGTCTTATACACGTCTAATCGAATAAAAACAATGCCCACGTACAACGATACTTTTTTTTTTTAAACTTAATGTTTATTAAAATTTTTAGGGAGAGGGGGAAATGGAGAAAATAAAAGAAGGGGGGGGGGGAAGGATACAGAAAATAGAGACGGGAGAAAGAACACATTCATTTAGAATTTTACCTAACAAATCATCTTATAATATTCAATCACACAATTAAAATAAGTAACATTTTTTACAGCAAAATTACAGTAAGTGGGTATTAATTTCTGGTTGACCAGCTCCCAAAATCCAAGGTAACCACACCTTCTGGAAATCTGCGCAGGTGTCATTATTAAGACTAACCAATTTTTCCATGCAGCAAATCTGCCAGATTTTATTTTTAACTTTAGGGATTGAGGGAATAGTTGTTTGTTTCCATACTGCCGCTAGTTCGCGTCTTGCGGCTGGAGATATGTGGCACAGTAATTTCTTTTCATGTCTCGTGAGGAGGTAATATGGTTTATTTAATAGAAATAACCAGGCATCCATTGGTAGATCCAATCCGAAAAACCTTTGTGACCACATTTTGATTCCCAGCCAATAAGCTGCTATGAATGGGCACCCCCACCAAAAATGTATAAATGTGGCTTGTACTCCACATCCTTTCGGACATGTAGTTGGGTACTCTGGGATGAATTTAGCTAGTCTCATGGGGGTTAAGTACCACCTCATCATAACTTTGTAGGCATTTTCTCTGATTGCGATACACATTGAGGATGTGGCCTCCGTCTGAACAATATCATTCCAGTCTTCCATGTCTAATACCTCCCCCAGATCATCCTCCCATTGGAGCATATATTTCAGTTTTTGATTCATATGAGGAGGAGGGCTAACAAAGTACCCATACAGGTTAGATATCATTCCAGGTGTGTTACTATCTGCTAGACAAAGTGACTCAAATCTAGTTAGCAATTCGGGGGGTCGGATTTTGTTATAAAAGGCCTTCAATTGAAGGTATTGGAGGAACTGATTGTTTGGGATAGCCTTTTCTTTGTGGAAATATTGAAAGGGTCTGGGAATTCCCTCTGAGCCTACATCTTTTAATCTTGTGACACCTGCTGTTTTTCAATCTATAAACCTATTACGGCCCAATCCTGGACTAAATTCTGGATTGTCATATAGTGGAGTCATAAGTGTATTACGTGTTGTAAGAAGGTGTCGAATCGCTACGGAGTCCCATAATTTGAGTGAGTGGGCTATAATTTGGCTGGCTTTGAATATTTCCGGTCTCTTGCTCACTGGGGACCACAGAAGATTACTTAATTCACCTGGGGCAACTAAATCCGTTTCCAAGGATACCCAACCGCAGGCGATCAAATACCTAGGAATATTTATTATAAAACACTATAGTACTCTTTATAGGGAGAATTACCCAAAGGTCCTGAGAGCTATTAAATCTGATATTGAGGCGTGGTCCGGTCACGCTATATCATGGATAGGCAGAATACATAGTATAAAAATGGACTTATTGCCCCGTCTCCTGTATCTTTTGCAAACTCTACCCATCCCATTGGTATTAGAGGAATTTAAGACCCTACAGTCTATCATAAACAAATTTATCTGGAAAAACAAAACACCAAGACTTGGGAAGAAAATTTTAACTATACCAAACAAGACGGGAGGGCTGGGTCTACCATGCCTTGTTTCCTACTACAAGGCAGCCCAGACAAGCCAACTAATACTATGGCACTCTATTCCAGTCCACAGACGTTGGGTACAACAATACTTTAACTGCTGCTTCAAAGAAGGACACGGGCATTAATATGAAAGAGATCTTGTGTTTACAAACAAGTTAATCTATCAGTCTGTAATTTCTTCAATGATTGATGGGTTTACAAAATCTTAAATTGGAAAGAGGTGTACAGTACAGAACACACTTCCAGCACTGAAATGTAACAGAGTTTAATGGCGTGATGCTTACAAATAACATATGCCAGTAATACCTACTCCTTAAACCACAGGTGGCCAACTCCAGCCCTCAAGGGCCACCAACAGGTCAAGTTTTAATGATATCCCTGCTTCAGCACAGGTGGCTCAATCCGTGGCATAGTCGAAGCCATCTGTGCTGAAGCAGAGATATCCTTAAAACTTGACTTGTTGGTGGCCCTTGAGGACTGCCATGGTCCACCCCTGCCCTGTGTGCTTAAACATGGAAGTACTGTGGATTGCCGTTTTACAACCCAAACACAATTACCCTTCTACTGGAGGACTGTTCTTCTCGGACGATCTCTGCGTTACGTGGTAGACTTGGCATTGACCGGATGCCACCTTTTTTGACCGTCTGTCTTCTCACGGTGTGACTGAAAATCAGAACATTGTACCGTCACACTGTGTCCCCGGAAGCATTCCAACGCCAACCCTTATAATTCCATAAATGAGTATATACCTCCTGATGGGTATCGGGATACGGATAAAAGCTTTGTATCGAAGAAGTTCTCTGTGAAGGTCCTGAAAGTGCTTGAATTTTCTCTTCACGTACCATTTGAAGTCCCCGTGAATTAGCTCTAGCGTGTAAATGTTCAGAACTGGTGCCTGCAATCAAAGGGCATTCAATATGATGCATTAGTTACTAACCGACAAAGAAAAAGACAAACAAGAATTAAATAATAAATAACACTAGCTGATATACCCGGATGTAAATCCGCAATAGGTAGTATTATTTATAAATAGGGGAACAATAGGTTGACTATTTGGTGGAAAGGTTGTATAATGATGTTGAAAAGAAACATGGAAGAAAATGTAAGACAATGTTGTTTAAAAATGGTTTATTGTAAACACACCACAGTACAATGTATATTTTGGTGACATAAGTGATGTAAAAATGTGAGGTGTGTTTCCCGCTAGGGTGTGAGCGGGTGTGAGGCGTCGGGTGGGGTTCAGTATGGGTGGCGGGTGGGTAGTGAGTGCTGGCTTTGGGTGGGGCTCCCATTAGGGTGTGAGCGGGTGTCTGGTGAGTGCGTGCAGCGGCTGGTCAGTGATGTCGGTGCGTAGGGGTGTGAGTGCGGCGGGTGGGTGGTGAGTGCGTGCGGCGGCTGGTCAGTGATGTCGGTGCGTAGGGGTGCGAGTGTGGCGCATGGGTGGTGAGGGACTCTCCCCCCTCCAACCTCTTTTATAGAGAGAATGTGGGACTTGGTGAGGGGTCGATTAAATAATGGGGCAATCATCCTATTAGCAGAGCTGTGAATAAGAACGCAAACAATTCTACTACCCTTATATTAAGCAATCTCACCTTGGAGGACGAGGAGGCGGCAAAACGTTCCACTTCCAAAACTCGGACAGTTATGGGACACCCGGCCAGGTACGTCTGGCTGTCCGGCTCCTTAAACCCTTTTGTGTTGTAAATGGCAGAGAACGGAATGCAGGCCCCTAAAAAACACACAAAAACCCCAGTGGGCTTCCCCAGTAACACTTTCCCCTCGCTAATACCTATTGCCCGAATACTTCCTACGCGTTATTCTGGGTTCTGCTTACAATAGCCTTACATTACTTATATATACTTCTACAATCTTTATCTCACCCTACACAGGGGCGGCCAACTCCAGTCCTCAAGGAGCACCAACAGGTCAGGTTTTAAGGATATCTCTGCTTCAGCACAGGTGGCTCAATCAGTGGCTCAGTCGACTGAGCCACTGATTGAACCACCTGTGAAGAAGCAGGCGCTTTGACTGAGACACTAATTGAGCCACCAGTACTGAAGCCGGGATATCACAAAAAAACCTGACCTGTTGGTGGCCCTTGAGGACTGGAGGTGAACACACCTCGTTTAAAATCCTGATTGTTAACAGTAAAGAAATATATATATTTTTAAACGAGTAGGGCACGGATACTAATATTATATGAGTTAAACTCACATAGGCTTCTTGGGAGGGGGATTTGCTACTTTAAAAGGAGTAAGCCTTTGGCTGTAAAGTATTTACTTAAAAAATAAATGATGAGGTTTCTCATCCTTTGACGAGTCTGCAGTTTCCCAACACCCGTACAGCAACTAGAACACTGTGTGACATGTGTAGGATGTATTTAGGAACTATACGCCACATGTATCTGCAAACAGAGGTGGGACGTACCTTAAAAATATCTTTCTATTGTGACAGATCAGGGGTGGCTAACTCCAGTCCTCAACGGCCACCAACAGGTCAGGTTTTCAGGATATCCCTGCTTCAGCACAGGTGGCTCAATCAGTCCCTGCTTCAGCACAGGTGGGTCAATCAATCCCTGATTCAGCATCGGTGGCTCACTAAGTCCCTGCTTCAGCAGTCCCTGCTTCTTTGACTGAGCCTCTGATTGAGCCACCTGTGCTGAAGCTGGGATATCCTGAAAACCTGACCTGTTGGTGTGCGTTGCGGACTGGAGTTGCCTACCCCTGCCCTACACCCTTAGATTGTAAGCTCTCTGAGCAACTCTCTTAACTACTTTGATTTCTTCCCCATTGGGATCTGCAGCAAAACAGTGGCCCGATGGGCGATATTCACTCACCGCCCGATTTGCTGTCACTTGTGACATCGGAGTCCACTTCCTCTCCATCAAAGTGGAGCTCATTGGTGTCGAGGTTTTCTATTATATTGCTCATGTCCGCAGCAATCTTCTGCAGTGTAGAAGAATCTAGTTTGCGTCCCGGTCTCAGCGACATGTTCGGCGCTAGCAGGGTAGTAGCACAAAGGCCTGTTGGAAAGTGTTTTTCGTAAATAATAACGTAACAGTAATTGGACATACGGCACCAGGTCCGTCCCTAGCCAATAAGCAGGTACAGTGCCTCCTGGGGGGTGAGGGGGTGGTAAGCAGGTAAGACGCTTCCTGGGGGGTGGCAAGTAGATAAGGTACTGCTTGGGTGCGGTAAACAGGTAAGGCGCTGCCTGGGTGACGGTAGGCAGGTAAGGCGCTGCCTGGGGGACGTAAGCAGGTAAGGCGCTGCATGAGGGGTAAGTAGGTAAGGCGCTGCCTGGGGGACGGTAGGCAGGTAAGGCGCTGCCTGGGGGGTAAGCAGGTAAGGCACTGCCTGGGGGATGGTAGGCAGGTAAGGCACTGCCTGGATGCAGTAAGCAGGTAAGGCGCCATCTGCGAGCGGTAAGTAGGTAAGTTGCCTCATGGGGCGGTAATCAGGTAAGGCGCTGCCTGGGTGCGGTAAGCAGATAAGGCGCCGCCTGCGAGCGGTACGTTGCCTCATGGGGCAGTAAGCAGGTAAGGCACTGCCTGGGGGGGGCAGTAAGCAGGTAAGGTGCCACCTAAGGGGTAGTAAGCAGGTAAGGCGATGCCTGGGGGTAAGCAAGTAAGGCACCTCCTGAGGGGGTAAGCAGGTAATGTGCCGCCTGGGGGTCAGTAATCAGGTAAGGCGCCACCTGGGGGACGGTAATGATTTTTTTAAATGTAGTGATCATCTTTTTTTTGCTACAGCAACCATTTAGGAAAGTCATATTCACATCTTCTTTGGAAAAAGACTGACACACTTTTTTTTTAGCCTCTGCCCTCTGGCAACAAAGTATCACAAACAGATCTGTTGCTGTGTTCCAAACAGACAGTCTATTACTCTGGAAGCTGTAACAATAATGTGTTACACTTGGTAATATAATGTTACATATCAGCTGCAGCATTTCACTGACTAAAGGCGCCCATTTTGTTAGGCACACAATCAGGACAGCGTCAGAGGATTATTATATTGAATTCTAAGGTTTTCCGTTCTTCGGTGCTATAACTATATAACAGCTTAGAGTGGAAACTCTCCAGGGTCCGAGTTTCCTTTCCTATTGGAAATAGAAAATCTACCGGAGACTCTCACAGCCGCCACCAGTCTAAATTCTTCCAAACCTAAGGCTGTCTCACATTTTAGTCTGGTCTGTAACTGTTACATACGCCTATAATATATATTATCTCTAACTGTGCATTCAATGTCTTGTATACAATGTATAACCCTGTTCACTTAATGTAACTATGTATTTGTAACCATGTATTATTTGTCATCTTAACTCTGTGCCCAGGACATACTTAAAAACGAGAGGTAACTCACAATGTATTACTTCCTGGTAACACATTTTATAAATAAAATATTGTCTGGTTTTATGTTTGTTACACTTATCGTATTATAATTCCATCTAATGAATTGTCTCTTTTGTAAAGCGCAGAGTACTTTGGAGGCGCTATATGAATGCAAATATACATAAATACCACTATTCATTAGGAAAACCATTTTCACAGTAAGCACCAAACAGCTTCAGTTAAAGCAGAGGAGAGGCCCTTATGTTCTAATAGGAAAACAAACAGACATTCAGCTGCTGATAACATCTGTACATAGAGCAGGATACTGGATCAATAACAGGGAATATCTCTGTTACTACAGACAACAGCTCAACCTTTGCACTTTACAAACTAAACAAAGCTAACAGAAGGGCTATGATAAAGATAAAGCTTCAAAAATACTCGTGCGTGGCACAGATCCGATCTAAAAGATAGCTTTATAAATGTAATAATAGTAAATAAGTAACAGTGTTCACACAGAACCAAAACAAATATCCGATAAATAAAAAATAAAAAAAAACAATTTTCATTAAAGGGATGTTTGGCTTTACTCCTGGAAAAAGGGCAATTAAGTAGTGATGCACCAATTGCTGTCAGGGGTCTGATCCTGGACAAGTCCCTGGGTGGGAATAGATTCAATAGTAGGAAGGCAGCGGACGCTCATAAAGTTGTCGAAAAAAGTTTCTTGATTGAATATGACATATTCCTCCTACGCGTTTTGGTCCCAGCCGGATCCGAAACGCGTTGGAGAAATATGTCACATTCAATAAATAAACTTTTTTTTCGACAACTTTACGAGTGCCCCCCCCCCCCCCTCCCACCACCATTGGCTGTACTCTTGAACAGGGCAAAGTGGATTTATGTATCTTCAACTGCCTTGCTGGCATTTAACATTACAGCACACAGACTTAGGGGCCTATGCAGAGAGCAGCGCTAATAGCAATCTCGCCATTTTCCGGCGAAAATCGAGCTGAAAGCAGCAGAAAAAGGCAAGTTTTAAAAAAAGCGCCATTTTTTTTTTCTTGAAACTCGCCGCGCGGCTGGAGAGATTCTAATCTCTCCAGTGTTTTTTTCTGCCGTATGCAGAGAGCCGCGAACGCCATCTAGTGGCTGTTCGCGCCAAAAAAATGGCGCGATTTTCAACATTTTTCCTCTCCACCAAGCAGCTGGCGCTCCGCGGCCGGTGGAGGAGAAAAAAAAAATTGATATTTTCCCCACTAGTTTCAACAGCGCTCATAGCGCTGGTTGAAACTCTCCATATGCAGAAAGGATTGTAAATGCAGTTTTATGCCCTTTCTGCATATGGAGAAAAAAACTCTCCAATAAAGGTAAATTTTATTTCCCTCTCCAATTATAATTAGCGCTGCTCTCTGCATGAGGCCCTTAGGGAGACAAATTTCTACCTCTCCTTCAACTCAGTTGAGCAAAATCACTGCTTTGAAGATGCTGAGTTGTTGGCATAAATATTTCCCACATTAGTAATCAGTAGGAGGCATGAGCTGTTTTGAAATGTAGTTTGCTGATATTTTGGATTAATTACTGTTTGACATTCAGGGCTAGATTTATTAAACAGTGCTAAACCGTGAAGCAATTTATGGCTTATGCCTTAGTGTTGTATTATTGCTGAAAACATTTTGTAACTTTCTTGCAATAAATTAACCCGTCAACAACAGTGCAGCTGCACATACTGCACGTATGAATTTATGTTTGTATGCATCGTTTTATTTATATAGCGCTTTGCAAAATGTCAATAGAATATAAATAAAGTACAAATAATGGGGATAATGGCAACATAAGGCTAAAGTTAACCCTGTTCCCAAGAGCTTACAATCCATGTGCTATGTTGGGAGGCTTACAGACACAGTAGGAGTAAAAGTGCATTATTAAAAGTGCAGTCAGGGAGGTTTAAGGACTCCTGGAATCAGTAGTAGAGGCGTAGATCAGGGGTGTGCAAACATTTGGTCCTGCGCCCCCCTGCCTGCTCAGCCCCAGTGCTTGCGCCCCCCGCCCCCCCTACCTGGTATCCGGTGCCAAATGACGTCACATGACCCCACAGCATCATTTGTTGCCGCATTGCCATGGCGATGGATTAAAGGTAAGTGAGTTTACGGAGGCCTCGCTTGCTCCCTGGCATTTAATTTAAATGCTTTAGGAAGAGTGTGGAACCTCTGTAACAGCCGCGCCCCTCTCCCCCCCCAAAAAAATTCTCGCTCCCCCAGTTTGCGCACCCCTGGCGTGGATAACGTAATGAGATGCTTCTTTTAAAGGAGCAATCTAAGAGCGCGCATTTTTAAACACACGATTGAAGCAGGCGTTCCCCAGAGCTCAACCCCGTTAATTTCAGCTCTGGGGACCCCCTGCTTCCTGAGATACTAACCTCCGTAGGGGTGACGGTATCCCGCGCATATTGAAGCTTTTACTTCAGGTAGGCCAATAGGAAGCCGTATCAAATGATGTCACTACTTCCTATTGGCCAGCAGGATGCGGGAGCTTGGAAAAGCGGCCATTACATGAACCCTGCTAGTTAGCTGAAGCGGAACCTACTACGGAGGTGAGTATCTCCGGAAGCAGGGGGTCCCCAGAGCTGAAATTAATGGATTCGTCCCCCCTTTAAGAGGGGAATTTTCATCAAAACATTTTTTTCCCCATTTATCATCAACAGAACTACAAACCTGCTCAAACGTTATTAGGACGCCAAAGCCACGCCAAATTCTCGTTTATAAAAGAACTCGAGGTGTGTGCGGAACTTAGTTAATGGTGAAGCTAATCATGTGACTTGCACAAAGTCACGCTCACGGTGTTGAACCAAGGCTGACAATCAAGTTCATTCATTTCCCCGCTCCGACAATGTTATCTGGGGAGGATCGGGATGGAAACTGTAACGGAATATTGATCTTTAGGACTGGTTACAATGTACAGTGTGACACACCTTGGCAGGACTGGAACATTCACCATGGCGATCCCTCATATGAGCAAAATCAATAGCACTCAGTGTATAGGGCTATCTATCACGCACACGTCTTGGGCAACAAATAGACACCTTGGGCCTCATGCAGAAAGCATCGTTATTTCGAAAATCGCCATTTTTTGTTCAATTTCGCGCAGAAACCGGCATAAAATGGCGAGTTTCGAAAAACGCGCCATTTTGTTTTTTCTATTGCTAAAACTCGCCTCGCGGCTGGCGAGAACCTCCATCTCGCCATTTTTAAAACTCTCCGAATGCAGAGAGGTGCGAACGGCATGTAGCGGCTGTTCGCGCCAAGAAAATGGCGCGATTCTCGCATTTTTGCCGCGCCAGGAAAAGATGGCGCTCGCCGCCTATAGTAAAGGGGAAAAAAAAGGCGCGAATTTGTTTTTACACGTTTCTGAAGCGCGCATCTCGCCAATTTAAACTCGCCACACGCATCCATGTTAAACATAGCAGAATTCGCACTTTTCTGCATATGGAGAATAAAACTCTCCAAAAAAGCTACTTTTTATGAAATTCGCCAATTTTAAAATTCTATGCTCTCTGCATGAGGCCCCTTATGTGTGAAAGCAATTGGTACATATAGTGCAGAGGTTATTACACCAGAAGTGCATATGTTTACCTGGATACACAGACCCAAATAATTTCACATCCTTCTGGACACTTTCTTTCAGGGGAATTGTGTGTTTTTTTTTTTTTTACTTTCTGTTGATTAAATTAGAATTGTGATTTCCGAGGAAAAACATGAAAACAAGCCGAGCTCTGGATATTCAGGAATACTTTAATTGCATAGGTTCTCCTGTTGTTCTAGTTCTAGAGACAAACCGTCAAACGTTGTTTCGGCAATTGAGATTAATAGTCCATAACGTGCCCCAAGGCTTAGCATCACTTAGTAAATATGCCCCACAAGTAGGGTTGCTAGGTGGCTTCTCAAAAAATACTGGACACAATGGTGAAAGGTGTGAAGTGCTTGAGACACACACACACACACCTCTCTCCGCTCCATGCGGTTTCCTACTCTCCTTGGACCCACCTCCAGGCTTCTGACACCTCTCCTGATTGGCTGCTACTGGGTAATGTAGCCAATCAGGATGGAGGAAGCTGGTCAGTCCCCTTGCAGCAGCCCTGCACTGGGAAATCCCACAGCCCCTCAATCCGGCCAGGTCACTATGTCCGGAGAGGTAATACCGGACACATACTGTACATGTCCAGTATTATCTCTAATTTTTTTTACTGGACAGAGCTTCAAAATACAGGACAGTCCGGTTCAATACCGAACACCTGGCAACCCTACCCCCAAGGTGTTAGCTTCATTTATTTAGACTTCTGCAGACATTGCTGGGTCTACTCATTGAGCAGACTCTAATTACACACAAAGTACACAGATATAGCGAGATTTCCACAAATAAACATTCCTGTCTCCAGAGACAGCGTCTGCGGCGGTCGTGCTGCAGGAGATCCAACCCGATCCGGAAGCATGGAAGCAGGGGATGCCCCGGTGCTGAAATTAATGGGGGTGCAGCTCCGGAGACCCCCTGCTTCAATGGTACAGTATATAAAAAAATGTGCCGGCTTGGCTTGCTTCTCTATAGATGCAGAAGCCCACAACTTAACTTTCTCCACTCCATCAGGCAGCACAGTACTGTTTTCCATGGAAACCTCAAAGCGTCTTATCACGGCAAAAATGTAATCTTGATCTTCTCCGAAAAAGTTATTATAGGTCTAATTATGTTACAAAGTGAGAGGGACGTAGCAGCCTTATTCATGTCTGTTTTGGGCACAGTTTTTTTTAGGAATAAAATTCGCTCTTTACAAAATCAGTGAGCAGGGGGAAAAAACAGGTGAAAACTAGCCTCATATTGTACAGTACGGGGAAGAATAAAACAACCGTGTGCGGAGAACTGCTCCTTCAAGATCCTTGGTAGCTTCACCCATGTAACTAATCCTTAAATCGCTGGCTAATATACAGCAAGTGATTTAAATGTCCTTGCACCTACACTATACACTGATCGTCAGCCGGATTTCCACCGACATTAACACTGCTACATGAATATGGATTATTGCATTTTTAAAGGTGCTGCAGATCAGGCAAAAGATTGAAACCGTGAAACAAAATCTCTGCTTTTCTTAGAAAACTGTAACGATTTTAAAGTAAAAAACATTTACTTCTCAGGGTTTTAGATACGTTTCTATTTTCTCCAGGTGCCATACAACTTGAATCATATGTAGTGCTCATGGTCCTATATCGATATGGCTAATGATGGCAGAACATTTAATTTACGACACAAAACAACAAAAGAAAAAAGCTTGAATTAGCAATTTGACTGCACATACTGTGCAACATTTTACAAACAGTCTTATCTTTCACTGTGCATGCAGTGAAAGGGTTAAAGACACCTATAGCATTTGGACGTTAAAAGGAGCAGTTTCTCATCCCCTGACTCCACATTTATATTACATAGGTAGGACACTGTGGGGGTCTCCGGAGCTGTACCATTTTAATTTCAGCTCAGGGGACCCCTGATTCACACCCAATGTAACAAAAAAAAAGGGGGGGGGGGGTGGGGGGGGTGGCAAAAAAACCCCATAAATCCCTGTACGAGAAACGGCACCTTTAATAAAAAATTATAAATATACTTGACTGAGGTTATTTCATAACCAGCAACAAATATTGTAATACAGTGCTTCCCCAAACCGGTCTATGTAGAGAGATAATTCAATGAATGAGTATAAAACACAATGGCCTTGTAAAAGTGAATCATATGGATCCATCCCTATACAAACACACTGTACCAGGCGCCTCGCAATCATCTCTACGAAAACAAGATTAATACGTCAATTATTCACCCCGCACTTTGCCGTTTTTAGAGACCTTCCTAAAATAATAATAATAACTTTATTTCATACAGCGCTTTTCTCCCAATGGGACTCAAAGCGCTTCACAATTACAGTGCAGTGCGCGGTACATACACATTTTTCATATAGTCCCTGCCCCGAGGAGCTTACACTCTATAATTTGGCTGCCTGAGGCACAGGGAGATAAAGTGACTTGCCCAAGGTCACAAGGAGCCGACACCGGGAGTTGAACCAGGTTCTCCTGGTCAGTGTTGTTAAGCACTGAGCCACTTGTTCTCCCAAATCAATGAAGGTTGCACTGGTGATTTGTTACCGAACCCTCCTTTATTATCTGGTTAGCCTCTGTATACAGCCGCTGAGCCACCCAGCCTATTTCTGAGCAACTGTCAGAAATCTTAATGGCAAGTTCCCCGCAATCTTGCGTCAATCGGCAGTATCACAGTCGCAGCGGTTTCCAACCTTTAACTTGCTTAAGGAACCCTATAATTATATTGTGATATTCTGCAAAACCCCAACTCTCTCTAATAGCGCGTCTGAGATCAGATGCATTGTAAGGAACCCCAACCCTCTCTAATAGCGCTTCTGAGATCAGATGCATTGTTAGGAACCCCAACCCTCTCTAATAGCACCTCTGAGATCAGATGCATTGTATGGAACCCCAACCCTCTCTAATAGCGCGTCTGTGATCAGATGCATTGTAAGGAACCCCAACCGTCTCTAATAACGCATCTGAGATCAGATGCATTGTAAGGATCCCCAACCCTCTCTAATAGCGCATCTGAGATCAGATGCATTGTAAGGAACCCCAACCGTCTCTAATCGCGTGTCTGAGATCAGATGCATTGTATGGAACCCCAACCCTCTCTAATAGCGCGTCTGTGATCAGATGCATTGTAAGGAACCCCAACCGTCTCTAATAGCGCGTCTGAGATCAGATGCATTGTAAGGAAACCACCACCCTTCTAATAGCGCGTCTGAGATCAGATGCATGTGTAGGAACCCCAACCTCTCTAATAGCGCGCCTGAGATCAGATGCATTGTAAGGAAACCTCAACCCTCTCTAATAGCACGTCTGAGATCAGATGCATTGTAAGGAACCCCCAACCTCTTCTAATAGCGCGTCTGAGACAGAGCATTGTAAGGAACCCCAACCCTCTCAATAGCGTCTGAGATCAGATAGCATTGTAAGGAACCCCAACCTCTCTAATAGTTCTGAGATCAGATGCATTGTAAGGAACCCCAACCCTCTCTCATAGCGCGTCCGCGAGATAGATGCATTGTAGGAACCCCAACCCTCTCTAATAGCGCGTCTGAGATCAGATGCATTGTAAGGAACCCCAAACCTCTCTTAATAGCGCGTCTGAGAGAAAGATGCATTGTAAGGAACCCCAACCCTCTCTAATAGCGCGTCTGAGAGAAGATGCATTGTAAGTTCTTCTGTATTTGGTACAATTTTCAAGTGACCTGAAAATTGCAGGGAGCCCATTAGGGATGCCCGGGGAACCACTGTTGAAAAACACTCTTGTATGATGCACGTGAAGAAGATGCGTGTGCAGTTTTGAAAGCTCTGTACACACTATTATACCTATGATGGAATTTCTTATTGGTTTATTAACCTTTAGAGTGTGCTAATGACGTTTCACGCACAACATGTGCCCTGGCACACCCGAGACTCTTATGATGCACCGAGTGTATCATGGGCACGTGTTCATATTGCTGAATTGAAACAGAAGTGCAACCTGTCCTGTTTCCAGCGGCCGGGGCCTGGTGGCTTCAAGTGATCGGTCCCGGAGCCATCATATCCCGTGGAAGTGCTGGAGCTCTGGTGACACCCTGATGCTGGCACTTCAAAGGTTAAAGAAGCAGCCTGCACTGAAACTTCCCCCCCCCCCCCCCACTTCCCAAGATATATCTTCTTTCCGTTTTCCAATGCCGTTTTTGTTTTTTAAATCTGCAGCTTCGTTCAGGAGATATAAGTATTTAAAAGTGTCTGGCAGGTTAAAATGGAGCTCTCCCCGGGGCCCAGTTCAGTGTAAAGGTTACCAAGACAATTCTGATTGTTAACACTAAAATATAAGTACATATTTTTAGAGTAGGACATGCTCATGGAGATGATACTAACATTATATGATTTCTGGGGGAGGGGGATTTGCTACTTTAAAAGGTCTCTCATCCTTTGACGAATCTGCAGTTCCTCAAGACCCAAACAGTACTAGAACTTTCTGTGACACGCTCATGATGTATTTATGAACTATACTCCCCATGTATCTGCAGTGGGACTTACCTTAAATATATGTTTCTATTGTGATAGATCAGGGGTGGCCAACTCCAGTCCTCAAGGGACAGGTTTTAAGGATATTCCTGCTTCAGCACAGGTGGCTCAGTCGAAGAGCTTGCTTCAGCACAGGTGGCTCAATCAGTGGCTCAGATTGAGCCACCTGTGCTGAAGTTGGTCACCCCTGTGATACTGTAGATGGACTATACAGCTGGATTTAAACTACATGCAAATGGCAGAGGTTTGCACAAATATTCAATATATTGGGCAGCACGGCTCAGAATAAGAGACAGCGCTGACATGAAAACCCTCAGGAAACTGGTCATTTGCCAGTGAGTGATAACTTAGTAACTCAAGACGCGGTTATTAAACGCCCCAATAATAATGACAGGTTAAATCCCAAAACACTGTTTGTCGTCCGTTTTTTCTTCTTCTTCTTCTTCATTTCCCAGTAACCAGCAGAAGAGACAATGTGATCAAGGACCACCATTTCTTTATTTCTAATCCAATAGTTTTGTTCTAGAGCAGGGGTCTCAATCAAAGTCCTCAAGGTTTTATGGATATCCCTGCTTCAGCACAGGTGGCTCAATCAGTGGCTCAGTCTTTGGGCCTCATGCAGAGAGCAGCGCTATTTAAAATTGGAGACGGGAATAAAAAGTAACTGTAATGGAGAGGTTTTTTCTCCATATGCAGAAAGGGAATAAAACTGCATTTAGAATCCTTTCTGCATATGGAGAGTTTCAACCAGCGCTATGCGCGCTGTTGAAACTAGTGGGGAAAAAATCGGGGTTTTTTTTTTTTCTCCCCCACCGGCCGCCGAGCGCCAGCTGCTTGCTGGCGAAGGAAAATGTTGAAAATCGCGCCATTTTTTGGCCGCGAACAGCCACTAGATGGCGTTCGCGGCTCTCTGCATACGGCCATTTTCAACACTGGAGAGATTTATGTTCTCTCCAGCCGCGCGGCGAGTTTCAGAGAAAAAAAAAATGGCGCTTTTTTTAAAACTCGCCATTATCTGCCTTTCTAAAGGCAGATTTCGCCAATACATGCCGCTTTCCCTGTTAGCGCTGCTCTCTGCATGAGGCCCTTTGTCTTTTATCCATAAAACCTGGCCTGTTCATGGCCCTTGAGGACTGAGATTGAGAGGCGTGATCTGGAGGAAAAGAGGCTTCCCCCCCCCACCAGTTTCTGCTGTCCCTTTACACAGTACCTGCAGAGTTTGTCATCTATATTGTGGGTGCCTGAGGCACAGGGAGAGAAAGTGACTTGCCCAAGGTCACAAGGAGCCGACACCGGGAATTGAACCAATGTCCCCTGAGCTGCTCCTTCTCCCATAGGCCAGGTCCCCAGCAGTCACAGCAGCGCATATGACAGCGTACGCGCCGCACACCAGACACTCGCTTCTAGTCAGGCAGGCCCCTGTAGCGCCTTCTGTGTGCGCTCCCCTCTCACGATGGCGCGTACGCCAGCAGGGAAGACAAGAATTTTGTCTTCCCGTGCCGCGTCGCGGTCACGTGCTCGGCGGGCGGCCAATGGACGGGCAGATATGCGCCGCGCCCCCCCCCCCCCCGCGCATCCCATCACTCCCCTACAGACCGCAGATCGCGGTTTAATCTGTGCACGCGCCGCCAGGCGCATGCGCGGCAGTGAGAAATGCTGAGCCCCAAGATTCGGGCAATTTATAAACCATACACTTACAAGGGCCCTAAAATAGCAGTCCGAACGGACCAGCACTTTTCTTGCATCTTACTGTTACTTACTTTAAGAGATCTTCGTGTCCTTCCCAAAGACGTTTTTATTTTTTAAATGTGGTGCTCCGTTCAGGAGATTTTAAACGTTTGAAGTAGGAAGTGTGCGCGGGAGATTAAATGAAGCCCAGCGCAGCCTCAAGGTTACCGTGGTACCAACCTTAGATGCTAGCGATTAAGAAAATTATGATTTTTAACACTTCAAAAAAAAAAAAAAAAAGAGCAGGATATGCTTAGGGGACAAGATATGAACATTATATAAGTGAAACACATATAGGATTCTGGGGGGTAATTGCTGCTTTAAGGTGCCTTAAGACTAAACACCCTTGATAAATCTGAGCCTTAATGTATTTGTGCTGAATGTGCCAAGACTATCCTTATATTGTTTGTGTGCTAAGCAGATTGTAGTCTGACTGTGCTAAATATCACGTGTATGCGGTAACAATTCTCTGCTAAATGCATTCACTGGTTTGGAGACACAGTCGAGTACTATCTGCCTAACTTAGGGAAGTCTGTCTCCGAGGCTCAGAAAGGTCTAATTCAGGGGAGCGCACACTTTTGGAGCTGCGCACCCCCGGCCTGCACCGCCAGGTGCTCGCGCCTCCCTTACTTTTTTACCCGCGTCAAATGACGCCGTGGGTGACGTCACACGACCCCATTGCCAGGTGACGCAGCACATCGAGGCTTCTGAATCCAGGTAAGTTGGTTACATAGGCCTCGCGCGATCCCCCCCAGCATTTCAATTAAATGCCTTTGGGAAGAGCGCAGGGCCTCTGCAACCGTTGCGCCCCCCCCCCAAAAAAATCCCGCGCCCCCCCAAAAATCCCGCACCCCCCTAGTTTGCGCACCCTGGTCTAATTCTTGAGTGGTCAACTCCAGTCCTAAAGGGTCACCGACAGATCAGGTTTCTTATAAATATATTATCATTAATATTCAGCTGGTTATAATGAATTTGCGTAATAAAATCCTTCCTTGCCTTTCATCTGTCTTGTCACTTCTTAAAGATAGAAAGTGAATCCCTGCGCTTCTCCCATTGGGCTAACAATAAATGGGGAAATAAATATACATAGTGAAACCTGAGTCTGTAAGACAAAGGAGACTTTTGGTTACATCCTTTGATCAAATAATGACAAGCCTGCAAACCAACGTCAAGGTAAGCCTCGGTAGCAGGCCCCTATGCAAAATGCATACTAATGTTATGTGATTTTTCTGGGGGGGCACGGCGGTTGCAGAGGCCCCGCATTCTTCCACAAAGCATTTAAATTAAATGCCGGGGTTTCGCGTGAGGCCTCTGCAACCTCAACTTAGGCTGCACTTATAGTGCCGGAGACGTCGCATCAAAACAAATGCATTGTCGCCGTCGTTGGCGCGATCAAGCGACAGCGCTACCAAAAATCTGGTAGTCACTGTTATTTGATTTTTTTTCAGCGACCGTCTCCCCTTGTGGCCAATCAGAGAGCTTCTCCGTCCCTCTGACCTCCCCCTGTCTAACGTCACTGGCCTTGTAGCCAGCGACGTCGCCTAAAAACTTACATTACAACTATCGCAATGGCGACGGGTGACGTCATCAGCGCCGCCAGCAGTATAAGCGCAGCCTTACCTTGATTCTGCCGGCTTCAGAGCTCGTCTCATTTGACGTTGTGGGTCATGTGACGTCACATGACCCCACGCCGTCATTTGACGCCGCACCAAGGTAAGGAGGGGGGGGGCGCGAGCACTGGGGGAGGCAAGGCAGGGGGGCGCAGCAACAAAAGTTTGTGCTCCCCTGTATTAGACTGTCACCGCTTACACCATGACACCATCACTATTGTGTAAGTAAATTCCTCCTAATAAAAGTGTTACACTGTATTTAGAAGGAAGTTTGCATCATGATTATGTTTCAACCAAACTTCACTGGAACTTGACGGCTTCGAGCTTCTTTACATTTGTTGTTTCTAACTTTTTTGCTTAAGGAACCCCAACCCTCTCTAATAGCGCGTCTGAGATCAGATGCATTGTAAGGAACCCCAACCCTCTCTAATAGCGCGTCAGAGATAAGATGCATTGTAAGGAACCCCAACCCTCTCTAACAGCGCGTCTGAGATCAGATGCATTGTAAGGAACCCCAACTTCTCTAATAGCGCGCCTGAGATCAGATGCATTGTAAGGAACCCCAACCCTCTCTAATAGCGCGTCAGAGATAAGATGCATTGTAAGGAACCCCAACCCTCTCTAATAGTGCGTCTGAGATCAGATACATTGTAAGGAACCCCAACCCTCTCTAATAGCGCGTCTGAGATCAGATGCATTAGAAATTCTTCTGTCATTTGGTACAATTTTAAAATTACCTGAAAATTACAGGGAACCAAAGGGTTCTAGGAACGCTGGCTGAGAAGCACTGCTTTTAATTTATAGGATGCAGCTCCCAGTTTATACTGTTATCATCTTCATTATTATCTGTATTACTATCACAGTTCTTCACTGCGACATTCATTGTTTTTTTTATTTGATGACAGTTTATAAGAAATGTTTCAACTGGTATCTCTTTATTTAGTAAATATTGTTGTTTATTCGGGAAATGTCCCCCCCACCCCCCTCTGTCTCTCTCTCTCTCCTCCCCTCTCTCTCTGTGCCCCCAATGTCTCTCTACCGTCTTTTGTCACCCCGCGCCCTCTTTTCCTCCCAATCTCCCCAGGCCCATTCCATCAACTACCCTCCATACAAGGCATATATACACACACACACACACAGATACACATACTACAAACACAGAGATACACACGCATATCACAAACACAGGCATATACACTGTACACACACAGATAACAGACACACAGACACAGGCATATAAACACACACACAGATAAACAGACACCATACTAGGTATAACACTGTACACACACAGAACATATATAGGCATATACACATACAGAACACACACACACAACATACAAAGGTGGATATATACAGATACATATATAGGTATATACAGTACAGTACATAACACACACTCCCTCCCCCCGTGTCCTGTCTTGCCACGAAGCTCTGCCACTGAACTTTAGTCATCAGACAGGACTTGTCAGTGACTCCCAGGCCGCTCCACCTGCATGACTGGTGCTGAAAAGCAGAGGGGCGGGGTGGGGGAACCCCCGCCCCCCCTTCCTCATACATAGCCCCCCCACCCTCCTTCTTACATAGCCCTAGTTTCTATCCTGTATGGTTTCCCCACACCCACTTCCCTCGACTCACATTATTATTTTTAACAGCTGGACTAAATCATTAGCAAATATGTGCTTGGAAGTTTACTGATATTTGTATTAATATCCACATGGGAATTAAAAAAAATATATACATTATATTCAATGTTACCTGGATGAAAGGCCAGTAGTATATATTAAGAATGACACCAGCGACAAGAATTGTACTCAAGGTGCAGTCATATGGTGTATTATTTACCCAGCAACAAGCTTTTCACTAAGGAATTTCGTACACTTAATGCAGAGTCGACAGTCCTTCTACTGAATTGAATATAACAACAGTGCCCAAACTGGGGGGGGGCGCGACTCCCATGGGGGCGCGAGACTGCCTGCGGGGGGGGGGGGGGCGGTTTACAGGCCCGCGTGCGCTTCATGAAGGCACTTAAATTAAGTGCCCGGGGAAGCTGCAGGGCCTCTGTAAACCTTTACTTACCTTGGCTCCACAGCGTCCCATGGCAACGCGCGGCAAATGACGTCATTATGCCAGAGCCGACGCCAGAGCTGGGGTGAGGGGGGCGCGGGGTGAGGTGACCGCCGCAGGGGGCGCAGGGAAAAAGGTTTGCGCCCCCGTGCATTATAACAAAATCAAGAAACAATGGTATGTGTTGTACCAGGGACTTAACCCTGTCTAAATTAGGCTGCAATAAAAAGCCTCTAGTATGTCTGAGGAATCCAGCAGGGAGATGTTAATTGCAGCCAAAGTCAATTAACCAGTCTCCACCTGGCTAATCGGAGGTTGAAATGCCTTCTGCTAGACCCAGACAAGAGATTCTTGAGCACACCGGAGGGCTGTGTGCTGATTTCAAGACACCAAGGTAACAGGCCTCTCTTCAGGGGTGCAGCAAACCCAGGAACCTACCAGAGGCTGGCCCCTCAATGAACACCCATGCAGACCCAGAGATGACTTGAAGAGCCACCTCTTGAGACTTGGGGTGTTAGGCTGGAGGGGCTTTCCTCCCAGCCTTGCAGATAGCGACTGGGGAAGTGAGATAGCCCCTACCAGGGACAGGCTGTTGTTTGTTTGTTTTTTGTATTGCGTGCAATGTTTTAAAGGACAGGCTAAATAAAGCCACGTTTTAATTTCCCCAAAACTGTCTCCCGTGTGTGTACCTCGCACATGTCTCTTACAGTGATCCTCCCAACACATTTTAGAGCTCTACCACGCGTGGGCTATATTAAATAAAGTGCAATGCCATTACCCATTACCAACGCTCACTACAACGAATGGGCATAATGATTTGAATATTCCGTGTTGTAAAGACTTCTCCATCTAGAATATTACCGAACGTGTCCCCCAGCCATATCACTCACACATTTCTTCCTCCTGCATTAAATGACCGCACCCGCCTTACCACGCTGCAAAAACGCGATGCACCTGGGAGTAGATATTCTAACCTCTGCACGTCACTGACTCTATTACATGCCACCTATACCTGCCTTCCTGAAACCCAGCATATGGTAGCAACTGGTATCTGACAGCTGATTCTACCATGAAAACAAGATTCTAATCTCATAGCAACAAAGGGTAAGATGCATCAGGGGTTATTAAATCTCTGCACTGCCAGGCAGCGATCTGATAGCAAAGGGGTTCATCACAACGAATAACGTGAGTCAGGAACTGCCCCTTACAAAACTGCTCTTTATTCTATACAGGGGAGCTCAACTCCAGTCCCCAAGCCCCCCAACAGGTCAGGTTTTCAGGATATCCCAGCTTCAGCACAGGTGGCTCAATCAGAGGCTCAGTCTTGATTGAGCCACCTGTGCTGAAGCTGGGATATCCTGAAAACCTGACCTGTTGCGTTGGCTTGAGGACTGGGGTTGAGCACCCATGCTATAACACGTAGGTAATGGCTGATGGGGAACTGAAACTGTATTACTGAAATGTTACACAAACAAAAAGATGAACAGAGGAGTGTAAAAAAAACAGGTCACGGTATGATATAAAATATTACGTTTTAACCCCTTGCTGCCAGATGGGCCGCAATGCAATGCTAAACTTTGTTACAGTTAATGTCACAATAAAATGACTCACAGGTGCAATATAACTTCTGCACACATACTGTAGATAAAGTGACATGTCCAGGGTCATGCAAAGCTGTCCTCTGATTTCAGGGTGCAGAGTACATCTGCTATTCCTCTCTGCACAATTCTATTAACCTCTTGGCAGCCGGAGAGATTTGCTTTGCAGTATGATACTTCAGTGAGTAAAGACACTGACTGATAACAACGACACAGAGTGTGAAGCAGGGGAACCTGGTTCAATTCCCGGTGTCGGCTCCTTGTGACCATGGGCAAGTCACTTTATCACCAGAAATCATAGATTGTAAGCTCCACGGGCAGGGACTGTGTCTGTAAGAAGTCCTATGTGCTGCGCGCTGCGCGCTGTACTGTAATTGTGAAGCGCTTTTCTCAAAGTGCTATATGAAATACAGTTATTAAGTTATTATGCGTTGACAAAAGGATGCCTTCTGCGTTGTTTTTCCTTCTCTAGCAGTGAATGGAGTCTGCTTCTCTTTCACTGGTCTCTAAGGATGTTTTCCATAGCAGGAAACCCAGCAAACTGCAGAACAAAGAAGTTCAAAGGGAATGTGCCCACTTACTCATACGGTTATGTTTACAATGTTTCTGAAATTAGCAGCCCAGCATTAATCAGAGGAGTCACCAGGTGCATACAGGCATTGATTTAACATGGATCACGCTTACACAAACAGTCTCGTTCACACGGCAGGCACGCCAGAAGATTACTTGTGAAAACATTTGGTGTACTCGCCTCTTGAACTGTGATAATTTCTAGAAATTGCTCATAATCAATCATTTTTTCAAGAAAACGTCATACGCTGAAAGTCGATGGTTAAAGCTGCAGTTCAGTCTCTTTTTTTATTTTTATTTATTTTTTTACTTCAATAGTTTCATGTGGGCAATCTCTAATTACCTAAAGAACTGCATAGCTGCCGGTCAATTCGTTCTCCGCCTATTGATCGGCAAAGTTTGGCGACATCTTTAAATACGGGGAATGTAAATCGTTGCTATAGGAACAAGCATGCTTGTTAAAATAGAATACAAGAAAATTGGTCTTTCAAAATAGTTTTTTTTAAAACAGAAAATCTAAAAGTATTTTTTCTTACTACAGAACTGATTTATTAAAAAAAACACACATGCAGGATATTGACTGAACTTTAGTTTTAATTCAAGGGTAAGACCTCAAAGCAGTTACCTGCCAGATAATGGAATCGATATAGGGATGAATCATTCATGAGCGTTTTCATTTTCGTGTGATCTGTGCGATCTATGGGTTATCTATCAATGTTTGTCGGCTGCCGTAATGGAACATCGCACTTCTCAAAGAAAAATCATTATGACCAATAACTGCGGGACTTGCCTGGTTCTTGTCCAAGTTCTGCACATGGGAGACTTAGAATAAAACCTCTGGGTTTTATTCTATATCCGGGGTGGTCAACTGCAGTCCTCAAGGGCCACCAACAGGTCAGGTTTTCAGGATATCCCTGCTTCAGCATAGGTGGCTCAGTGATTGAGCCGCCTGTGCTGAAGCAGGGATTGTTGCATGTGTTCTATCTTATTTTTATTATTATAACTTCTTAACTAAAATCATCAATAAGGAGATATTTATTTATAAAAAAATGTTTTACCAGGAATAACAACATTGAGAGTTACTTCTCGTATTCAAGTATGTCCTGGCATATACAACTGTGTGTATCTTTACAGTAAGTTGAAATAACAAAATAACTGACTGTACAACTGAAAATGAAATAATTAATGGGTTCTTGCAAAGTGACACGAGAAACAAATGACGTTTTCAAGTTGAAACTATATATTTTCTGCTATGCAGAAATTCTTATATCATCTGCCAAAATAATGTAATTCTACTGAGCCCAAATTCCCAAAATCTCTGCAAGTACATTTATACGTAATCAAGCATTTATAAGAATGTACATTAACAAAATCTATCATATACCTGGCTATATACTGTTTTGGACATTTTCATATTCTTAATGATAGCTATCACTATACGCTACAGTATATTATGATAATTACAGGCGTAACTTTTTTTTTATATAATATACTTACCGATCTACACCTGCTATTACACTCATAAGGGCTTGAATTAGGAATATATTAACATATACACACACGCTATTTATGCGCATGGACATATTGCCAGATATATTATATATGTACTGTGGTGTGAAAAATAAAGTACACCCTCTTTGAATGCCATGGTTTTACATATCAGGACATAATAACAATCATCTGTTCCTTAGCAGGTCTTAAAATTAGGTAAATACAACCTCAGATGAACAACAACACATGACATTACACCGTGTCATGATTTATTTAACAAAAATAAAGCCAAAAGTGAGAAGCCATGTGTGAAAAATGAAGTACAGTACACCTTATGATTAAATAGCTTGTAGAACCACCTTTAGCAGCAACAACTTGAAGTAATCATTTTTTGTATGACTTTATCAGTCTCTCACATCGTTGTGGAGGAATTTTGGCCCACTCTTCTTTACAACGTTGCTTCAGTTCATTGAGGTTTGTGGGCATTTATTTATGCACAGCTCTCTTAAGGTCCAGCCACAGCATTTCAATTGGGTTGAGGTCTGGACTTTGACTGGGCCATTGCAACACCTTGATTCGTTTCTTTTTCAGCCATTCTGTTGTAGATTTGCTGGTGTGCTTGGGATCATTGTCCTGTTGCATAACCCAATTTCGGCCAAGCTTTAACTGTCAGACAGATGGCCTCACATTTGACTCTAGAATATTTTGGTATACAGAGGAGTTCATGGTCGACTCAATGACTGCAAGGTTCCCAGGACATGTGGCTGCAAAACAAGCCCAAATCATCACCCCTCCACCACCGTGCTTGACAGTTGGTATGAGGTGTTTGTGCTGATATGCTGTGTTTGGTTTTTGCCAAACGTGGCGCAGTGCATTATGGCCAAACATCTCCACTTTGGTCTCGTCTGAACAAAGGACATTGTTCCAGAAGTCTTGTGGTTTGTTCAGGTGCAACTTTGCAAACCTAGGCTGTGCTGCCATGTTCTTTTTAGAGAGAAGTGGCTTTCTCCTGGCAACCCTTCCAAACAAACCAAACTGAGGCCTGTAGAATCTGAGATGTAACTCTTGTTTTTTTTGCAATTTCTCTGAGCATTGCACGGTCTGACCTTGGGGTGAATTTGCTGGGACGTCCACTCCTGGAAAGATTGGCAATTGTCTTCAATGTTTTCCACTTTTGAATAATCTTTCTCACTGTAGAATGATGGACTTTAAATTGTTTGGAAATGGCTTTATAACCCTTCCCAGATTGATGGGCAGCAACAATTGCTTCTCTAAGATCATTGCTGATGTCTTTCCTACTTGGCATTGTGTTAACACACACCTGAATGCTCCAGACCAGCAAACGGCTAAAACTTTGGCTTTTATAGAGGTGGTCACACTTGCTGATGATCAATTAATCAAGGGCATTTGATTAGCAGCACCTGTCTGCTACTTAGCATCTTAATTCCATGGGTGTGTACTTAGTTTTTCACACGTGGCTTCTCCATTTTGGCTTTATTTTTTTGTTAAATAAATTATGGCACAGTGTAATGTCATGTGTTGTTGTTCATCTGAGGTTGTATTTACCTAATTTTAAGACCTGCTAAGGAACAGATGACTGTTATATGTCCTGATATGTAAAACCATAGAATTCAAAGAGGGTGTACATTCTTTTTCACACAACTATATGTATATGCAAGTTACCCCTGAGAGTGTTCGTTCGCCACATCCCTATGAGAATTCTAAGACTTCCTATTGTATATACTTAATTTCATTGTTTTGGGATGTAATTAATGTTATTATTTTGGGGTTTTATAATGCTGATCCAAATAGATCTATAAAGATCGCCCGTCAGAATATCTATCGGAAGGACTATGAGAGTCCTATCATTAGGCATTGAGTGCAGTATTTTGGGAACTTTACATCTTCTCAGATGAAATCTAGATAAACATTAACAAAAGGGAAGTTCTAACAATAATAATGTTGTTCTTGTATAGCGCTGACAGTGCACGCATTGCTGTACATAGAATGTTACAGGCCCACTCCCTGCCCCATAGAGCTTACAATCTGTTTTTGGTGCCTGAGGCACAGGGAGATAGTGACCTGCCCATGGTCACAAGGAGCCGACACCAGGAATTAAACCAAATTACCTGGCTTCACATTCTGTGTCATTGTATACAGAGTCAGTGTCTCACTACGGCGCTCCTAATTGTCTTTAGTGTAACGGTTCTGCTCACAAAGCATACTGCATGTATGTATATCCATATTTATTCATATAGTGCCCACAGTGTACTCAGCACTTTACAAAGGAGATAATACAGAATTAAAATACAATAAGTGCCACAAACACAATCAGACAATAGAAAAGGAATTTCAAAGTGACTTGTTTTCTGAAGGCAGTTGTGAAGAAAAGATGCCCGTTTAAAAGGGGGCCTGTAATGAGCAGACCATGGGAAGTCATTTGCTCTGGGTAATAGGCTGCCAGCCAATAGATTATTTCTCCTGTAAACCTGTTGGTTGCATGCTAGTTAAACACTTTTTGGAGATAACATCTCCACTTTTCCTTACCAATGCCAATCCCCCCATGGGTTAAACCTTTAATCCAGGGGTGCTCAACTTCGGTCCTCAGAACCCCCCCAACAGGTCAGGTTTTCAGGATATCACTGCTTCAGCATAGGTGGCTCAATTAGTCCCTGCTTCAGCACAGGGGTGCTCAACTCCAGTCCTCACGCCTACCCCAATAGGTCAGGTTTTCAGGATATCCCAACTTCAGCACAAAAGGCTCAATCTTCGACTGAGCCCCCTGTGCTGAAGCACAGGCTGATTTAGCCACTTGCGCTAAAGCATGGACTGATTGAGCCACCTGTGCTGAACAGGGATATCCTGAAAACTGACCTGTTTGTGGGTCCTGAGGACTGTTTAACTCATAGTAAAATGTTAGTATCTTTCCACCTGAGCATCGGCTGCTGTTTCTGTGTTTTTCTAGTGTTATAAAAACATGATTTTAATAATAACTTAATCTCTAACTTCTGAGGTAACCATGGTAACAGTTAGACGACACAGGGTTCTGGGAAGAGCGTTATTTTAACCGCACGGACACTTCATATATCAGACGCTTATAGCTCCTGAACAAAGCATCAAATTTCAAAAATAAAAACAGCTTTGGAAAGGACAAGAAGAGATCTATTAAAGCAGCAACTGGCACAACCTCTTCTTTCCCCTTCTTTTTGCTACAGGATTGAAACTGGGAGTCTCCGGAGCTGAACCCCATTCATTTCAGCTTCGGGGACCCCCTGCTTCCGGAGATAGCAGTGTCACCTTCCTCACTCACTGGCCTTCTGACCACCAGCACTGAGCCACTGATTGAGCCACCTGTGCTGAAGCAGGGATATCCTGAAAACCTGACCAGCTGGTAGCTCCGTGAGGACTGGAGTTGGCCACCCGCTGGTCTGTAGATTGGAAGTAAAAGCGGACGCAATATTCCCGCTTTGGGACGCCATGTTCAGGTATTTTATCTCCGCGCGACCCAATAACAAGAGACCCTGAAAGTTACACGTGACAGCAACGTCCAAATTCCCACATTTTGAGAAGTTTTGGTGCTTATTTATCAAAACCGGAGCAGCGTGGGGTAGAAATTTGAAAAGATAACCCCAGACTTTTATCACAGAAAATAAAAACTCTTCAAAGCAACAGGAGCAAAAAGATCTGGTGCTCACTACCATTATATATCATGATCATCTCTTTCCTGTGTTACATGCATTACTAGCCGTGGCGCTATCAGGGATTACATTACGATTATTATGATACATCTTTCTCTGCCGAGGCGCGTTTTGGTGCCAGCAGAAGGATTTCCTCTGATTAATGGGCCGTGGTTTCAGAATAGGTTTTTGCACCGGAAGACTTTGATAAACAGATCCCTTTAATCTCATTCATCCAGCACAAGACGGGACCAGCATGGGGCTCAATACATTAACCCATTGAGTGCCCAACGCGATGCAATGCATGGCTGTCCCTTTTGACACTCAATGGGTTAACAGTTGGGGTATACACGTTTTCACCCTTTTGGTAAAATGATACATTAGGGTAACAATAGTGTGCGTGTAATGGATTTGCATGAATTAACTGAAAACAAATCTTCACGTTTAATAACAAAGGAGGGAGAACTGGAGAGGGAGTAGGGGTATGACACCTTTTATTGCACCAACACGTAGTGGATGTGTTCCAAGCTTTCCAGCCTCTCGGGGTCCTGCAGCGTGTCCTGCCCCTACCCTGAGAGGTTGGAAAGCTTGGAACTATCAACTACTGTACTTGTTGTCCAATAAAAGGTACTATAACCCCTACTCCCTCTCCCTCCTTTGTTACTACATGGAAGAAAGGACCAGCACGGCCCCCCCCCCCCACCCTACTTTGCGCTATTTTAGTCCTACTGTGTCCGTAAGTCTCCCAATATACGAGTTAGATTGTAAGCCCTTTGGGCCAGGACCCCCCTTTGCCTTATGATGTCATTTACCTGTCGCGCTTTCCCCCATTGTTTGTATCTTATTTACCTTGTATTGTAAATCGCTCGTAAACTAAGGTGCTATATAAATGTATGTCTTTATTTATGTGTGTAGCTCTTCTCAGCAGTGATACATGTGACATAGTAGGAAAAGGGAGTCCCTTCCCCAAAGAGCTTACAATCTAAGTGCTAATTAGGGAGAACGTACAGCGGCAGTAGGAGGATGTTCTGGTAAGTGCGTCTGCAGGGGGCCAGGGTCAATGTATGAGGTGTATGGTATCAGCCACGGAGCTACTCATATGCGTTGTTAAAGAGGTAGGTTTTAGATGGGTCTTAAATGTGGATAGAGAGGGTGCCAGTCGGATATTGAGAGGAAGGGTATTGCAGAGGTGTGGGGCAGTCAGTGAGAGAGGGTGCCAGTCGGATATTGAGGGGAAGGGCATTGCAGAGGTGTGGGGCAGTCAGTGAGAGAGGGTGCCAGTCGGATATTGAGAGGAAGGGCATTGCAGAGGTGTGGGGCAGTCAGTGAGAGAGGGTGCAGCTCGGATATTGAGGGGAAGGGCATTGCAGAGGTGTGGGGCCAGTCGTGAGAGAGGGTGCCAGTCGGATATTGAGAGGAAGGGCATTGCAGAGGTGTGGGGCAGTCGTGAGAGAGGGTGCCAGTCGGATATTGAGAGGAAGGGCATTGCAGAGGTGTGGGCAGTCAGTGAGAGAGGGTGCCAGTCGGATATTGAGGGAAGGGCATTGCAGAGGTGTGGGGCAGTCAGTGAGAGAGGGTGCCAGTCGGATATTGAGAGGAAGGGCATTGCAGAGGTGTGGGGCAGTCAGTGAGAGAGGGTGCCAGTCGGATATTGAGGGGAGGGCATTGCAGAGGTGTGGGGCGTCAGTGAGAGAGGGTGCCTCGGATATTGAGAGAAGGCATGCAGAGGTTGGGGGGCAGTCAGTGGGAGGGTGCCAGTCGGATATTGAGGGGACAGGGCATTGCAGAGGGGTGGGGGCAGTCAGGAGAGGGGTGCCGTCGGTATTGAGAGGAAGGGCTTGCAGAGGTGTGGGGGCAGTCAGTGAGAGAGGGGCCAGTCGGAATTGGATTGAGGGGCGGGGGGGGGGGGGAGGGGGGGGGGAATTTGCAGAGGTGTGGGGGCAGTCAGTGAGAAGAGGGTGCCAGTCGGATATTGAGAGGAAGGGCATTGCAGAGGTGTGGGGCAGTCAGTGAGAGAGGGGTGCCAGTCGGATATTGAGAGGAAGGCATTGCAGAGGTGTGGGGCAGTCAGTGAGAGAGGGTGCCAGTCGGATATTGAGGGGAAGGGCATTGCAGAGGTGTGGGGCAGTCAGTGAGAGAGGGTGCCAGTCGGATATTGAGGGGAAGGGCATTGCAGAGGTGTGGGGCAGTCAGTGAGAGAGGGTGCCAGTCGGATATTGAGGGAAGGGCATTGCAGAGGTGTGGGGCAGTCAGTGAGAGAGGGTGCCAGTGGGGTATTGAGGGGAAGGGCATTGCAGAGGTGTGGGGCAGTCAGTGAGAGAGGGTGCCAGTGGATATTGCGGAAGGGCATTGCAGAGGTGTGGGGCAGTCAGTGAGAGAGGGTGCCAGTCGGATATTGAGGGGAAGGGCATTGCAGAGGTGTGGGGCAGTCAGTGAGAGAGGGTGCCAGTTGGATTTTGAGAGGAAGGGCATTGCAGAGGTGTGGGGCAGTCAGTGAGAGACGGTGCCAGTCGGATATTGAGTGGACGGGCATTGCAGAAGTGTGGGGCAGTCAGTGAGAGAGGGTGCCAGTCGGATATTGAGTGTAAGGGCATTGCAGAGGTGTGGGGCAATTCAGTGAGAGAGGGGCCATTGATATTGAGAGGAGGGCATTGCAGTGTGGGGCATCCCTGGAGAGGGTCCATTCGGATGCTATTCTTTAATCCGTGGCCTTTCCTTCTGTTTGTTTCGCCTTCCCTTTCCGCTCTTTTGGCCACTTCTTCTCCTTTCGCGTCCTTGTGCCTTGCCTCTGTTTGGTGGCAGTCATTGGAGAGGGTGCTCTTCTGCATATTGAGTGGGAACGGGCCAAATTGCCGCGGATTTTGTGTGAGCCTGGTTCCAGCTTGGCGCTCAGGTTTCCCCTTCGTTGCGCATACAGAAGTTTCTCGGGTGCGTTCCCCTTTGCGCTCTTTTTTTTTCCAGGATCCTTTCTAGCCTTTTTGTCCAACTTCTTACACCTCTTTCTAATTCCTGTTTGACCAGGGTTCCTCGAGCAAGTGCGGATCTAATGTGTTTTGGCATATCCTTCGGCCTCCCCTCACTTCTTTCAACTTCTTGACAGGAGAGAAGCATTCAGCTTCGTCCTGTCACCATTGTGAACTCTATTCCTGGACAGAGCTATTTTTGTTAGGATTTCGGATCCTTGTCCAGAAATATGTTCTCCTCTATGTCCGGTTCTATCCGCTATATAGGGGACCTTACTCGATCCCTTTCTTTCGCACTTTTGTCCATTTGGCCGTGCTAGAACAATATCGGGTGTTATTTCCTTTACCGTTTCTGTAAGGCCTACCTATTTGATATCCATTCCCTTCTTCAATCTGGATTGTCGCATGATCGGAGTAATCCTTAATGCCACGTCCTGCCCTTTGTATAAATGTATCCCATTTTCCTCTTATCTACAACAACCTAGTGTGGGGTGTTCCATAAGTGGGTTACCGTACGGTATTCTTAACGCAGGGTCATTTTTACCAGCATAATAGCTCAACCGTTCTGGATTGTCTTTTATTCCAGGTGGGTTTTAAAGCTAGACGGGGACTATAGGTTACCTGCGATATATCGATGTGGGAATCAGTGAGCGGGGTGCCAGTCCGAATATTGAGGGGAAGGCATTGGCCAAAGAGGTGTGGGGCAGTCATGAGAGACGGGGTGCGATTCTTGAATATTGATTGACGGTGCCTTGTCACAGGCATGGTTTGGTTTTCCCTTCCTGTTCTCGCTATTTTCCCTTCTGACTCTTGCGTTGTGGCATTGGAGTGAAAGAGAAGGGTAGTTGAGAGCAGCCAAGAGGACAGAGGCGAAAGGAATTGAAAAGTAATAGTGGAGGGCTGATAGTAGAACCCAGAAGAAGCGGAGTAATAAGCATTGCAGAGGTGTGGGGCAGTCAGTGAGAGAGGGTGCCAGTCGGATATTGAGGGGAAGGGCATTGCAGATGTGTGGGCAGTCAGTGAGAGAGGTGCCAGTGGATTTTGGAGGAAGGCATTGCAGAGGTGTGGGGCAGTCAGTGAGAGAGGTGCCAGTCGGATTTGAGGGACCATTGCAGAGTGGTGGGGCAGTCAGTGAGAGAGGGTGCCAGTCGGATATTGAGTGAAGGGCATTGCAGAGGTGTGGGGCAGTCAGGGAGAGCGGTGCCAGTCGATATTGAGTGTAAGGGCATGCAGAGGTGTGGGGCAGTCAGGGAGAGACTGTGGCCCAGTCGGATATTGAGGGGAAGGGCATTGCAGAGGTGTGGGGCAGTCAGTGAGAGAGGGTGCCAGTCGGATATTGAGGGGAGGCTGCATTGCAGAGGTGTGGGGCAGTCGTGAGAGAGGGTGCCAGTTCGGATATTGAGAGGAAGGGATTGCAGAGGTGTGGGGCAGCCAGTGAGAGAGGGTGCCAGTCGGATATTGGGGGAGGGCATTGCGAGGTGTGGGGCAGTCAGTGAGAGAGGGTGCCAGTCGGATATTGAGAGGAAGGGCATTGCAGAGGTGTGGGGCAGTCAGTGAGAGAGGGTGCCAGTCGGATATTGAGGGGAAGGGCATTGCAGAGGTGTGGGGCAGTCAGTGAGAGAGGGTGCCAGTCGGATATTGAGAGGAAGGGCATTGCAGAGGTGTGGGGCAGTCGTGAGAGAGGTGCCAGTCGGATATTGAGAGGAAGGCATTGCAGAGGTTGGGGCAGTCATGATAAGGGGTGCCAGTCGGATATTGAGGGAAGGCATTGCAGAGGTGTGGGGCAGTCAGTGAGAGAGGGTGCCAGTCGGATATTGAGGGAAGGGCATTGCAGAGTTGTGGGCAGTCAGTGAGAGAGGTGCCAGTCCCGGATATTGAGGGGAAGGGCATTGCAGAGGTGTGGGGCAGTCAGTGAGAGACGGTGCATTCGGATATTGAGGGGAAGGCATTGCAAGGTGGTGGCAGTCATGAGGAGGGTGCCAGTCGGATATTGAGGGGTAAGGGCATTGCAGAGGTGTGGGGCAGTCAGTGAGAGAGGGTGCCAGTCGATATTGAGGGGAAGGCATTGCAGAGGTTGTGGGGCATCAGTGAGAGAGGTGCCAGTGGTTATTGAGAGGAAGGGCATTGCAGAGGTGTGGGGCAGTCAGTGAGAGAGTGTGCCAGTCGATATGAGGGAGGGCATTGCAGAAGTGTGGGGTGGGCATTCAGGAGAGAGGGTGCCAGTCGGATATTGAGTGTAAGGGCATTGCAGAGGTGGTGGGCAGTCAGGAGAGACGGGGCCAGTCGGATATTGAGTGTAAGGGCATTGCAGAGGTGTGGGCAGTCATGAGAGAGGTGCCAGTGGGATAGTGAGGGGGGGGGGAAGGGCATTGCAGAGGTGTGGGGCAGTCAGTGAGAGAGGGTGCCAGTCGGATATTGAGGGGAAGGGCATTGCAGAGGTGTGGGGCAGTCAGTGAGAGAGGGTGCCAGTCGGATATTGAGGGGACGTGTGGGGCAGTCAGTGAGAGAAGTTTTTTTTTTATTCTACATACATAATCTCTGAAATATGACCCAACTAAATTGGTGTCATTTTACCCAAGGAGTAATTTCAAACTTGCCATTACACATTAGCTATTATCTACTTACATTTGAGACTGCACAGAGATGTTTACGTTTTATAAGCTTTACAAGACCGATCATTAGCTCCTCGGGTTTATTTCACCAAGTAGCAACATAATTTCCTATGGAAATGCTTCTTATCCAGGTCTGACCTAGGATAACAAACCAGTTCTCTTTTCATGCCTGTTGCTCTGTAGAACTGGTTCCTGCAAGTAGGTCACACACACGTTCCCGTCCCTGCAAAGTGTATCACACTTTTATACTATATCAGGGCTGGCCAACCCCAGTCCTCAAGGGCCACCAAACAGATCAGGTTTTCAGGATAGCCCTGCTTCAGGACCTGTGGCTCAATCAGTGGCTCAGTCAAAGACTATCAAAAGAGCCACCGGCAGGGATATCCTGAAAACGTGACCTGTTGGTGGCCCTTGAGGACAGGGCCGGCGCAAGGGTTTCATGTGCCCGAGGCGAAACGTAATATTTGTGCCCCAAAAATAAACAGTGGTGAAGCTACCAGGGCTGCAGGGGGTGTGACCGTACCCAGCGCGATGCAAAGTAAAAAATAATAGGGCGCCAAAATACCGGACAAAAAATAAATAAAAAATAAGAGGAATTGTTTTGTATTATTATTATTAATGCGCCCCTAGGACCTTTGCACCCTAGGTGACCGCCTAGTTCACCTAATGAACGGGCAGGCCCTGTAAAAATTGAGGGCTGGCGTTGGCCACCCCTATATCATATGGTGTTTCAAACTAGTTCAGCTACAAGTAACGGGGTTCCTATAAAAAAAAACACAGAAACCCCTGAATGGTTTGAACCTCATAAAAAAAGGAAAGATTACTTGAATTTATAATCGAGTAGAAATAAGCAATTTAATTTTAGAATTATCCTGTATGTAATAAATACGCAAAAATGTGGGGTTATATGCTGAATTCAGAAACAACATACTGCGTCTGTCACCCTAAATACATTAAAAGCCCAATGCTTCTATACTGTTTTGCTGAAAGGAGCTGGAATTTAAATTATTGGGAGCGAAGGGGTTAAAAATATTTTGCAGCTTATTTTTATAGTGTGTACTTCAATTTCTCCCTTTTTATCTTATTGACATTAATCATTATGCAGAAAACCCATTAGCTCCAATAGATGTTATATATATATATATATATATATATATATATATATAATTTGCTGTAATGTTGAATTTTTTTGGATATAGACAATATATATATATTATATAGATATATAATATATATATATATATAATATATATATAATATATATATAAACATCTATTGGAGCTAATGGGTTTCTTGCATAATTGATTAATGTCAATAAGATAAAAAGGAGAAATTAAGTAACACACTATAAAAATAAGCTGCAAAATATTTTTAACCCTTCGCTCCCAATAATTAAATTCCAGCCTCTTCAGCAAACAGTATAGAAGCATTGGGCTTTTAATGTATTTAGGGTGACAGACGCAGTATGTTGTTTCTGAATTCAGCATATAACCCCACATTTTTGCGTATTTATTACATACAGGATAATTCTAAAAATAAATTGCTTATTTCTACTCGATTATAAATTCAAGTAATCTTTCCTTTTTTATGAGGTTCAAACCATTCAGGGTTTCTTGTGTTTTTTTTATAGGAACCCCGTTACTGTAGCTGAACTAGTTTGAAACACCATATGATATAGGGGTGGCCAACGCCGCCCTCCAATTTTTACAGGGCCTGCCCGTTCATTAGTGAACTAGGCGGTCCCTAGGGTGCAAAGGTCCTAGGGGCGCATTATAATAATAATACAAAACAATTTCTTTTTTATTTTTTTTTGTCCGGTATTTTGGCGCAGCCTATTATTTTTTTACTTTGCATCGCGCTGGGTACGGTCACCACCCCCTGCAGCCCTGGTAGCTTCACCCACTGTTTATTTTTGGGGCACAATATTACGTTTCGCCTCGGGCACATGAAACCCTTGCGTGCCGGCCCTGTCCTCAAGGGCCACCAACAGGTCACGTTTTCAGGATATCCCTGCGGTGGCTCTTTTGATAGTCTTTGACTGAGCACTGATTGAGCCACAGTCCTGAAGCAGGGACTATCCTGAAACCGATTGTTTGGTGGCCCTTGAGGAGGGGGTTGGCCAGCCCTGATATAGTATAAAAGTGTGATACACTTTGCAGGGAGGGAACGGTGTGTGACCTACTTGCAGAACCAGTTCACGAGCGAACAGGCATGAAAAGAAACTGGTTTGTTATCCTAGGTCAGACCTGGATATAAGAAGCATTTCCATAGGAAATTATGTGCTACTTGGTGAAATAAACCCGAGGTAGCTAATGATGGTCTTGTAAAGCTTATAAAAACGTAACATCTCTGTGCAGTCTCAATGTAGTAGATATAGCTAATGTGTAATGGCAGTTTGAAATTACTCTGGGTAAAATGACAACAATTTAGTTGGGTCATATTCAGAGATTTATTGTATGTGAATAAAAAAAAAAACTTCTCTCACTGACTGCCCACACGTCCCTCCAATATCCGACTGGCACCCTCTCTCACTGACTGCCCCACACCTCTGCAATGCCCTTCCCTCAATATCCGACTGGCACCCTTCTCACTGACTGCCCACACCTCTGCAATGCCCTTCCCCTCAATATCCGACTGGCCACAGTCTCTCCCTGACTGCCCCACACCTCTGCAATGCCCTTACACTCAATATCCGACTGGCACACGTCTCCCTGACTGCCCACCACCTCTGCAATGCCCTTACACTCAATATCCGACTGGCACCCTCTCTCACTGACTGCCCCCCACTTCTGCAATGAGTGCCACTCAATATCCGACTGGCACCGTCTCTCACTGACTGCCCCCACACCTCTGCATGCCTTCCTCTCAAAATCCACTGGCATCCTCTCTCACTGACCTGCCCCACACCTCTGCAAGGCCCTTCCCCTCATATACCGACTGGCACCCTCTCTCACTGACTGCCCACACCTCTGCAATGCTTATTACTCCGCTTCTTCTGGGTTCTACTATCAGCCCTCCACTATTACTTTTCAATTCCTTTCGCCTCTGTCCTCTTGGCTGCTCTCAACTACCCTTCTCTTTCACTCCAATGCCACAACGCAAGAGTCAGAAGGGAAAATAGCGAGAACAGGAAGGGAAAACCAAACCATGCCTGTGACAAGGCACCGTCAATCAATATTCAAGAATCGCACCCCGTCTCTCATGACTGCCCCACACCTCTTTGGCCAATGCCTTCCCCTCAATATTCGGACTGGCACCCCGCTCACTGATTCCCACATCGATATATCGCAGGTAACCTATAGTCCCCGTCTAGCTTTAAAACCCACCTGGAATAAAAGACAATCCAGAACGGTTGAGCTATTATGCTGGTAAAAATGACCCTGCGTTAAGAATACCGTACGGTAACCCACTTATGGAACACCCCACACTAGGTTGTTGTAGATAAGAGGAAAATGGGATACATTTATACAAAGGGCAGGACGTGGCATTAAGGATTACTCCGATCATGCGACAATCCAGATTGAAGAAGGGAATGGATATCAAATAGGTAGGCCTTACAGAAACGGTAAAGGAAATAACACCCGATATTGTTCTAGCACGGCCAAATGGACAAAAGTGCGAAAGAAAGGGATCGAGTAAGGTCCCCTATATAGCGGATAGAACCGGACATAGAGGAGAACATATTTCTGGACAAGGATCCGAAATCCTAACAAAAATAGCTCTGTCCAGGAATAGAGTTCACAATGGTGACAGGACGAAGCTGAATGCTTCTCTCCTGTCAAGAAGTTGAAAGAAGTGAGGGGAGGCCGAAGGATATGCCAAAACACATTAGATCCGCACTTGCTCGAGGAACCCTGGTCAAACAGGAATTAGAAAGAGGTGTAAGAAGTTGGACAAAAAGGCTAGAAAGGATCCTGGAAAAAAAAAGAGCGCAAAGGGGAACGCACCCGAGAAACTTCTGTATGCGCAACGAAGGGGAAACCTGAGCGCCAAGCTGGAACCAGGCTCACACAAAATCCGCGGCAATTTGGCCCGTTCCCACTCAATATGCAGAAGAGCACCCTCTCCAATGACTGCCACCAAACAGAGGCAAGGCACAAGGACGCGAAAGGAGAAGAAGTGGCCAAAAGAGCGGAAAGGGAAGGCGAAACAAACAGAAGGAAAGGCCACGGATTAAAGAATAGCATCCGAATGGACCCTCTCTCACTGCGATGCCCCACACCTGCAATGCCCTCCTCTCAATATCCGACTGGCACCCTCTCTCACTGAATGCCCCACACCTCTGCAATGCCCTTCCCTCAAATATCCGACTGGCACCTCTCCACTGACTGCCCACACAACTCTGCAATGCCCTTCCTCTCAATATCCGACTGGCACCCTCTTCACTGACTGCCCCACCTCTGCAATGCCCTTCCTCTCAATATCGACTGGCACCCTCTCTCACTGACTGCCCCACACCTCTGCAATGCCCTTCCCCTCAATATCCGACTGGCACCCTCTCTCAATGACTGCCCCACACCTCTGCAATGCCCTCCTCTCAATATCCGACTGGACACCCTCTCTCACTGACTGCCCACACCTCTGCAATGCCCTTCCCCTCAATATCGACTGGCACCCTCTCTCACTGACTGCCCCACACCTCTGCAATACCCTTCCTCTCAATATCCGATGGCACCCTCTCTATCCACATTTAAGACCCATCTAAAACCTACCTCTTTAACAACGCTTATGAGTAGCTCCGTGGCTGATACATACATCATACATTGACCCTGGCCCCCCTGCAGACGCATTACCAGAAAATCCTCCTACTGCCGCTGACGTTCTCCCTAATAGCACTTAGATTGTAAGCTCTTGGGGAAGGGACTCCCTTTTCCTACTATGTCAATGTATCACTGCTGAGAGAGAGCTACACACATAAATAAAGCATACATTTATATAGCACCTTAGTTTACGAGCGATTTACAATACAAGGTAAATAAGATACAAACAATGGGGGGAAAAGCGCGACAGGTAAATGACATCATAAGGCAAAGGGGGGGGTCCTGGCCACAAAGGGTGTACAATCTAACTCGTATATTGGGAGATTACGGACACAGTAGGACTACACTAAAATAGCGCAAAGTAGGGTGGGGCGGGGGGGGGCCGTGCTGGTCCTTTCTCATGTAGTAACAAAGGAGGGAGAGGGAGTAGGGGGTTATAGTACCTTTATTGGACAAACAAGTACAGTAGTTGATAGTTCCAAGCTTTCAACAACTCTCGGGTAGGGGCAGGACACGCTGAGGACCCCGGGACCCCGAGAGGCTGGAAAGCTTGGGAACAACATCCACTACGTGTTGGTGCAAATAAAAAGGTGTTCAACCCCTACCCCTCTCCAGTTCTCCTCCTTTTGTATTAAAACGTGAAGATTTGTTTCAGTTAAGTTCATGCAAATCCATTACACGCACACTATTGTTACCCTAAGTATCATTTACAAGGGTGAAAACAGTGTATACCCCAACTGTTAACCCATGAGTGTCAAAAGGGACAGCCATGATTGCATCGCGTTGGGGCACTCAAATGGGTTAATGTATTGAGCCCATGCTGGTCCCGTCTTGTGCTGATGAATGAGATTAAAGGGATCTGTTTATCAAAGTCTTCCGTTGCAAAAAACCTATTCTGAAACCACGGCCCATTAATCGAGGAAATCCTTCTGCTGGCACCAAAACGCGCCTCGGCAGAGAAAGATGGTATCATAATAATCGTAATGTAATCCCTGATAGCGCCACGGCTAGTAATGCATGTAACACAGGAAAAGATGATCATGATATATAATGGTAGTGAGCCAGGTAGGAGCACCAGATCTTTTTGCTCCTGTGCTTTGAAGAGTTTTTATTTTTGTGATAAAAGTCTGGGGTTATCTTTTCAAATTTCTACCCCACGCTGCCCGGGTTTTGATAAATAAGCACCAAAACTTCTCAAAAATGTGGGAATTTGGACGTTGCTGTCACGTTGTAACTTTCAGGGTCTCTTGTTATTGGGTCGCGCGGAGAAGGAGTAAAATACTGAACATGGCGTCCACAGCGGAAGGGGAAATTGCGTCCGCTTTACTTCCAATCTAACAGACCACGGGTGGCCAACTCCAGTCCTCACGGAGCTACCAGCTGGTCAGGTTTTTCAGGATATCCCTGCTTCAGCACAGGTGGCTCAATCAGTGGCTCAGTGCTGGTGGTCAGAAGGCCAGTGAGTGAGGAAGGTGACACTGCTATCTCCGGAAGCAGGGGGTCCCCGAAGCTGAAATGAATGGGGTTCAGCTCGGAGACTCCAGTTTCAATCCTGTAGCAAAAGAAGGGGAAAGAAGAGGTTGTGCCAGTTGCTGCTTAATAGATCTCTTCTTGTCCTTTCCAAAGCTGTTTTTATTTTGAAATTGATGCTTTGTTCAGGAGAGCTATAAGCGTCTGATATATGAAGTGTCCGTTGCGGTTAAAATAACGCTTCTTCCAGAACCTGTGTCGTAACTGTTACCATGGTTACTCAGAAGTTAGAGATTAAGTTATTATAAATCATGTTTTTATAACACTAGAAAAACACAGAAGAAACAGCAGCCGATGCTCAGGTGGAAAAGATACTAACATTTTACTATGAGTTTAAACGTCCTCAGGACCCACAAACAGGTCAGTTTTCAGGATATCCCTGTTCAGCACAGGTGGCTCAATCCGTCCATGCTTTTTAGAGCAAGTGGCTAAATCAGCCTGTGCTTCAGCACAGGGGGCTCAGTCGAAGATTGAGCCTTTTGTGCTGAAGTTGGGATATCCTGAAAAACCTGACCTATTGGGGTAGGCGTGAGGACTGGAGTTGAGCACCCCTGTGCTGAAGCAGGGACTAATAAGTGACACCTAAATGTGAAGCAGTGAATGAAAACTGACCTGGAGGGGGGGGGTTCTGAGAGACCGAAGTTGAGCACCCCTGGATTAAAGGTTTAACCCATGGGGGGAGCGATTGGCATTGAAGGAAAAAGTGGAGATGTTATCTCCAAAAAGTGTTAACTAGCATGCAACCAACAGGTTTACAGGAGAAATAATCTATTGGCTGGCAGCCATTACCCAGAAGCAAATGACTTCCCATGGTCTGCTCATTACAGGCCCCCTTTTAAACGGGCATCTTTTGCTCACAACTGCCTTCAGAAAACAAGTCATCTTTGAAATTCCTTTTCTATGTCTGATTGGTGTTGTGGATGGCATTATGTATTTAATTCTGTATTACTCCTTTGTAAAGTGCTGAGTACATGTGGGCACTATAATAAATAGGATATACATACATGCAGTATGCTTTGTGAGCAGAACCGTTACACTAAAGACAATTAGGAGCGCCGTAGTGAGACACTGACTCTGTATACAATGACACAGAATGTGAAGCCAGGTAATTTGGTTTAATTCCTGGTGTCGGCTCCTTGTGACCATGGGCAGGTCACATCTCCCTGTGCCTCAGGCACCCAAAAACAGTGTGAAGCTCATGGGGCAAGGGAGTGGGCCTGTAACATTCTACTGTAACAGCCCGCCACATTCCCCCCCCGGTTTGGCAATGAGTGTATGCTAACCTACACTCGCGCTCTCTCCACTCAGCTTTCACTCATACACCAAGGGCATACTCACATCTGCTGGACACATCTACATTTTATTAGTTAATAGGTTCATGGAGTCTCTCACGTTTTGTTAATTGTTTTTTTACTTGAACGATGCAGGAAATCGTATGCATTGATTGGAACGTATCGGTAACCTAACTACCCCTCCTAACTAGTAGTCATATCATCACTAATCTGCACAGCCTCGCAATTCCATCGGTCCGATAGATGGTATGCGGTCCATCAGTTATGCATAGTTCCCTCGGGAGCCTACGATGAGATTCTTCTCGACGCCAGGAGATGTAATGCTGCAGGAGAAATCTGGATGGATCTATTTGGTCATTCGTCATCATAAAACGAGGCCCCAAGAGATAGATAACCGAGTTAATTTCACAGCCGCAAACAGAATGAAGTGAAAAGTCAGGTAAGTAGGCGGTATACAATAGGAGAAAGGGTAAGGTGCTAACGAATTTCGGATGCCCCATGTTGAGGCTGGAGGTAGGCGAGCCTGAAGTGAGCGGAGGTGAAAGAGCGAGGGGTGTTGCGGTTATATCTGCAGTGAATTATCATACGAGTCATCAACAGAATTATTAAGGAGTGATATTACTAACAATAAATGCATTTATAAAAGATTTAGGTTACATTCCCAGCGAGCCGGGTAAATAAGACACTTGTTCAGCCTTATTTAGCTGGCAGGCGGGTATATAAGGGCATTATTTACCCATCATCAGAATAAATAGAAGAATTCCGTTGATCCTACATTTAATATGCCAGCTTAATATGATAGTACAATCCTTACCCTAGCCCTAATATGCCAGTCTAACCCTTACACTAACTTTAATACGCCAGCCTAATATGCCAGTCTAAACCTTACACTAACTTTAATACGCCAGCCTAACTTTTACAATAACATGCAAGTCTAGACTGTACCCCAATATGCCAGCCCTATCCTAATCTTAATATGCGATCCCAATCCTTACCCTAGTATGCCAGCCTAATCTGAACCTTAACCCTATTATGCCAGTCTCACCCTAACCCTAATATGCCAATCTAATCTGCACCCTAACATGCCAGCCTTACCCTAAACCTAATATGCCAGCCTAACCCATACCTTAACCCTAGTATGCCAGCCTAACCCAAATCCTAACCTGCCTCCTCTGATCTCTAATAATCTGGGTGAAAATCAATGGAATATATAGAAACTTCATCTATAAAAATGGAGTATTAGCAGTTAAAAAACATATGTTAAATTATTAGTTTGCCGGTTTTGGGGCATCAAATATATGTCACATATAAAAACCCTAATAAGGTGCTGGAAAAGAAGCAGCAATTATTGCAGAATGATCAGTATTACAGATCCACACATGAGGTTTCCATCTGTCTTGTACTAACCTGAGGCCTGTGTGAGAGCAGGGAGGAGCACATTGTGACTTTGCTGCAATTCTTCTCCTTTCAGTAAAATAGCCCATACAAAACCCAAAGAAAACTGCAGCACCAGGATCCACAAGAAGCAAGAACATAGTAACCTGCCACACAGGCAGCACGGATTCTGGTCACCTCCCTTAAGGCAAAAGAAGATTTAGCCAAACCCACCAGTCTCATCCTATGAGCTCTGGCAGGGAGAACTTCAAACCCCTCCCAGTGGGTGAGAGTGAAGGCATTGATGTAATAGAAAGTAGGAGGAAGAAGTGTGGGAAATTGTGACTTGTGGTCGTGTTGCAACCTGCAAGCAGTCATACCTATAGGACCACAACTGTGGCTATTACCAGGGTTACAATCATACATGCTATACTGTACTCAATCTATGTATACTCTGTATGGCACCCACAGTGTGTGCAGCAAATTACAGAACTGACATGAGCACACAGAGAATCCCTGCACAATACAGGAAGAAGGGTACTGGAAAAGTGCTTTTAAACTTTAAAGCAGCAAAACGTGACATCTTAGGCCTCGTCCATGCTCCCTGCTGGCATGCTGAGGCGCGCTGAGGCGCAGGGAAAGCGGGTGCTTTCTATGGCCTTGCGGTTGTTTACCGCATGCGCTGTCAGCGGGCCGTCAGGGGGCGGGCCGGGGGCGGGCTCGCCACTGGCCGGGGGCGGGCGCGTCACTGGCTGCGGGCGGGCCAGTAACGTCACGGAGCTGGTTCGCCCTCATTGGGCGAACCGCTCACGTGACCGGCCTGTCGCGCCGGCAAGCGGGGGAATTTTAAATTCCCCTAAGACCTGCGCTTCCGCAAGCGCGCGGAAGCGCAGGTGAGCCCCTACTAAAGCCGCTCTAATTGCGGCTGTAGGGGCTCAGTGCTGAGTGGGAGCGCGCCTCAGCACGCTTCCGCCAGCAAGCGGTAAACATGGCCGAGGCCTTAGGCTGAGTCCATGGCGTGGGAGACCGCGCGGGGCGCGATCAGATTGCCTTAAAGCATTGATCGCGCCCATAGACCACGCGGTCGAAGGCAGGAGGGGGCACGCGTTGCGCAAGAAATCAGTTGAAACTGATTTCTTGGTGCGACACGCAGGTCACGTGAGCGGTTCGCCCAATGAGGGCGAACCAGCTCCGTGACGCCTCTAGGAATGCCCCCCACGGCCCGTCCACCATGGACAGGGAAAGCACCCGCTTCACGCGGGTAACTTCACAGCCTCCACGCGGGCGAAGGCACCATGGCCCGAGCCTAATATGGTTATTTTTTTTATTTTTTATTATATAAATCAGTTCTTTATTATTAGATAATAGTCACTGCTTTGTTTTTTTTTGTTTTTAATTCCACTCTTAATGACATTCTTAATGAGTTTTGATTTCTATAGCATTCTTTAGCCACCTCCCGAGCAGTGCAAGATCTTTGTAACACTTTCCTGTTTGTGATCATTTGTTGCCAATGTTCCCAGCAGTTTGAGCTGCAAACTGTAACAATAGATAATGTTACCTTAGTAATATAAGGAAACCTTGTAGCTGCTGAGTTAGGCTATGGCCCCAGTCACTGCGTGCACGCGCATGTCGGAGCGCCTGGCGGCGCGTGCACCAGAGATGAGACGTGCGTCTTGGCAAGCAGGGGGAGCAAAGACAAGATCTAGACTACGGCCCCCCGGGGAGGCGTGGCAGTGGCGTGACCATGACGTCGCGTGGCTGGTTTGCCCTCATTGGCTGAACCGTGCCATGACGTGGCCATCGCTTGGCTGCCGCGCCAAAAGTCATAATTTTTTTACTTTCCAAAATGTGGCAGCGCCACTCGCGCTTGGTCACGTGCTCGCACGCACTGACTGGGGCCTGCCCCATAGCGGGCCGTACCTCATTTGCACCGCACGCGCGCATCCACGAGCACTGGGACGAGGCCTTACACTGACTGAAGTATTGATTGAAACTGAAAGGCGGCCATTATGTTAGGCACACAATCATGATGTTTACAGATTTATAACAGGAGCACCAAACATTGCCAGCTTAGGGAAGAATGTGGAATGATACATTGTCACAGGCTTTGCATATACAAATGAGGAAGAATAAAGGAAGGGATGTAGTATTGCTGCTTTAAACACCTCAGTGCAGATAGGTTTGCAAAACATTACAAAGCTGCTGCCCCTCCACAAAGATAAATGTGGAATAAAGCAACAATTCATTATGACACTGACTGAAGTGGGCCCAGGTTTATTCTCCTGGATGGGCACTGAGTCGCTGACCACACAATGTAGCTGAAATCTGCACCTTATTATTTCCATTTCTGTTCCTTTCCTTCTGTAACAATAACATGGGGCTGTTGTGGCGCATTTGTTTAGTTAGCAATGTTTTACAGCGCCCACATTTTCTATTTGAGGATGAAGCAGCTCCCCTGACGACTCAGACGATGTTCTGAAGGCTATTTCTGGGAAACTGAAACGTGGGACACAATATCATTTCTTACATTTATGCCAAAGTAACCAAGAAGTCTGGAAAAAAATGGAAATACGACTCATTTAAAGGCCGGGCCCCACCCTGCAAACGCAGAAACACTGAGAACTCTTTATAACATCCTGTACAGCAAATAAAAACCCCACGTGTGAGCACAGTCTCAGACAGGTCTGCCACCCTGCCCTTCCCCATTATCTCTTAGCATACAGTGCTTCCACTGCAGCCAGGGATTCTGGGTAATGATATGCAAATGAGCACACAGTGTCACCTTTTAGTTCTTATCCATTTTAACATGGACCCCCTACAAGCTTATACCTGCCGCATTATACAGCTTTTCAGCACAGCCGGGGTTAAAGAACTCTACAACGGAAGCACACCCAGGATCTTTGGGGCCAAGGATTTTCGTTTTGGATGCTGCACTTCACTAATGAGACCATGTGACAACGTTATCCCCTTCACCGTATTAAGGTATGATTGGAGTGATTATATACAGCAGCGGTGCACAAAGTGGGGGGCGCCGGATTTCTTTTGGGGGAGCGGGCGGTTGCAGAGGCCCCGCGCTCTTCTCCGAGGCATTTAAATTAAATGCCTGGGGATCGCGTGAGGCCTCTGCAACTCTAAAACTTACCTTGACTCTGCCGGCGTCACTCGTGTCCATGGCAACGTGGCGTCAAATGACGCTGCAGGGTCATGTGACAGGATGTAACGCGCGCCAAATGACGCTGCAGGTCACGTGACGCCACATGACCCCGCGGCGTCATTACACCATGTGAGGTAAGGAGGGGTGGCGCAGAACGCAGGACAGCAGGCCGGGGGGGGGGGCAGCAAAAAAAGTTTGCGCGGCCCTGATATACAGTATGCTATGGTTTCTGGACTGTATGTGATAAACCTCCGCACTTCTGGTTTGGGAGGCTACCAGACGAGTATGCTACACTACCTACCTAATCATTCATTCATTGTCTACATGTCAAGATCTGCTATATGGGAACATTGTTCTTTTCAAGCATATAATGCTATATCTGGTTTTGGTCTTTAGCACCACACATATTCATTCTCTGGGTCAGCAACCCCACTCACAGACAGCTTTTCCGACCTTTTAGTGCGACGCTGGTTATGCTGGGTTTGCAATGTGAGGCTGGAAGAAGTTTCCTTCACATACAATGTTCAATGTTTATTTTTATTCCAGTGGTCGGTAAAAATCATAAAATGAGAATGGGGGGTGGTGTTTTTTTAAATATATATACAGGACTCCGCAGCCTTTTTAAAAATGGCCAAAAGTGAATATTACAGCCAGGTAGCGCTGGGGGGGCTAAAGAATTAAAGAGAAAGTAAAGAATCCGTTTGGAGAGCCTGGAAATGCCTGCACAATCTCTGTAATAATAGACACATGTTGAAAAGGTTGTCACTTCAGTAACACACTAGCTACATACATATTCCAACGCGCTAATTTCTGTTAGAAGTGCGACACCGCGGGTACACGTGCCGAGGAGGAGAGAGACGCGCTCGCTTATTATTAAAGCAGACAATTTGAATGTATTAACACCCAAATAACAATTGTGTATACGGCATGAAAGAGAAATGGTGAACCGACGGACTTTAACCTCTCCACTGCCAGGTGAGGCCACAGCGCATTACATAGGAGCACAAAGGTTAGACCCAAGTATACTTTGGGGTAATTTACTTAAGTTAAGGAAGCTGCTGAGATGCAGCGGTGACAGGGACGTGGGAGAGATTTTGTCATCAATAAAATAATCAGACAAGTGAACAACATTACATGTAGAATTTGTAATAAGGAACACTTTCAGACTGGGTAGAATAATGGCGGATGCCTTCAATTGTAGATATTGGCGAATTGTGGGGGCGGATTTGTATCCGCCGTGGATCGGACGGTTCTTTTGGTCCGCGGATTTCCACAAATCGGTCTCAAAAAGGGCGATTCGACTTTTTCGTTTTTATTAATCACCAACAATTCAATCAGCGGATTCAGTGTTCCGCACACACGCGCGTGGATTGGTAAAATCCACCAGCGGATGTTATCCAATTGCGGCTTTTGGATTAATCCGCATAGATCGAAACTGGAACAATCCGCTGACGGATTTGACACGCGGAACTGATTTTGAATAGAAAGCTCGGGAAGTTCCGACAGTTCCGCCTATCTCTATTCAAGTGGCAATAAAAAAAAGTAGCCAGTTATGGGGAATTATAAGAGACCTGTGAATGTTTATTGATAACCACTGTATGTATACAGACTGCAGCTCAAATCACAAGCCAGATGTAGTTATATGTTCGCAACCCGTCAGAGCAAAATCAGAGATAAATGCATTCTCTATCATTGTAATAAAGATATTATGTGGCCTCACATTATCCCCATCATATCCACTGGGAAATTATACTTTTTCTCCGGTCATAAATACTCACCACTCTACTAATTAAGAAGATATGGTTTTGATTCAAGATGCAGCTTCCCGTAACGGATCAGCCATGTGCTTTATCCATTGTAGATATCTTAAAAATAAAAGACACATATAGTTAGACACACTGCATGTTTAAGGGCATATATACAATATTTCCTTTTAACCCCTATCCTGCCAAAGAGGCCTGCCACACTTTGCTCTTCAATGTACTGTAAACATTTTCCAAATAATATGTCTTCAAAGGAAGAGGTTAATTTTTAATTGACTTCATTCTGTTGGGTTTGATGACTGCACATATGTTTGTTATTAATTCAACTGGAACAGTGTTAGTAAAATCTTCTTATCTGAAACCCTAAAACAGCAGTTCATATCTGGATCCCTCACCAAAAAGTCAGAATGACTAGATACTAGAGGGGCAGGAATAGAGGTGGGCGAAACTGTCAAAATCTGTTCCAGGGCGTAAAATTCGTTGATGGATTGTTGCAGTTTCAATCCATGCGGATGAATCCAAAACCGCCATCAGATACAATCGGCTGGTGGATTTTAACAATCCGCGGATTCCACATTCAGTTGGTGGATCCAATGCTGGCTGGCGGATTGCTGAATCCGCGGATTGGTTTCTTAAAATCCACCAGCGGATTGCGGATCCATGGATTGAAGATCCATAGATTGGATTGTCAGGGATAAGAAAAAAATCTTGAAAAGATTAATCGCCCCGTTCTTAGATTGAGTCGCAGACCAAAGGAACTGGCGGATCCAGGGCGTATCCAAATCCGCAAAAAACATTTGCCCCTCTAGAATTTACAACATGAAGCTGCAAATAGGACTAAGGGGGTAATTCTATATACACCGAAGCTGCGGGTTTAGAGTGTTTTGGTCAACAATCCCCATTGAATTCCATGGGCTTTTTTGGCCAAAAATAGATTAATCGGCCCCTTTACAGTACTGTATGTAGAATAAGGCACTATACGTACTGTATAATGTAATTAAATGTTCTCACAAAACAGTCTGTATATCAAGTATGTGTACGGATTTCTGTAAATATCCAACATGACTCGTGCTCGCTGGATGTGTGAGCCAGGATCCACAGCACCATATCATTCAAAAAATGAATATCCGTCGCACATGATGAAATAAACTTTGCTGAACGGGCTTTAAATACTCATGTCGGTCTTATTATGCTAGAAAGCGAAAGCACAACGTTTCGGGGGTCTCATCATGGTTCGTCATGGTTGTGTAAAAATGTACCAACATTGATCCAATTGCTCACTTTTATAACCCCGAACCCAGTGGTTTTCAAACTTTTTTTGGTTGACAAACCCTATAATTATATTGTGAAATTCTGCGGAACCCCGACCCTCTCTAATAGCGCGTCTGAGATCAGATGCATTGTAAGGAACCCCAACCCTCTCTAATAGCGCGTGCTTAGATCAGATGATTTGTAAGGAACCCCAACCCTCTCTAATAGCGCTGTCTGAGATCTGAGTCATTGTAAGGAAATCTCAACCCTCTAATCGCTGCGTCTGAGAATCAGTATGCCTTGTAAGGAACCCCAACCCTCTTAATAGCGCGTCTGAGTCTGATGGTCTGTAGAACCCAACCCTCTAATGCGGCTGAGATCAGATGCATTGTAAGGAACCCAACCCTCTCTAATTGCGCTTCTGAGATCAGATGTCTGTAAGGAACCCCAACCCTCTCTAATAGCGCGTTTGCTGAGTTCTGATGCATTGTAAGGGAACCCAACCCTCATCTAGATACGCGTCTGAGATCAGATGCAATTGTAAGGAACCCCCAAACTCTCTATAATGCGTCGCGTCTGTAGATCAGTGCATTGTAAGGAACCCAAACTCTCTCTAATAGCGCGTCCTGGATCAGATACTTGTTAAATTCATTTTTAATGAAGACTGAGCCACTGATTAAGCCACTTGAGGACTGAAGCATGGATATCCTGGAAAACCTAGCCTGTTGGTGGGTCTAGAGGAGTATAGTTGTAGGAGCCCTGAGCTGCTGTCAGAAAGGGCTTGTTAGTGCAGCTGGGGAAAAAGGCAGTTTTATAACGTTCAAGTGATCTGGGTTGAGTCATAAATCCGTTATTAGAAGGCACTGAATGTGATACATAGGTTCTTTAAGAGTCAAACCAGAAAAGTACTGTGGGATTACTAATGAAGGTTGTAATTAGGCTGAAGAATAATTTGTTCAGGATGTTGGCACTCCTAAGCGTCACTTGCGCCCTAAACAGAACCAACAATGTTTGTTTTCAATACAAATCTAGTGGTGACATCTAGTGGTAAGATTGTTTTCACTGAATACTGGTTGTGTAGTGTGCAGTTTCCATTAGTACCAAACCGAACTAATGGTCATTGATAGGTTTAAATCATCATGTGTTTTCGTGTATACGCTGACAGTGTAAACCGCTGTGCATAGAATTTTGCAGGCACCAGTGCCGCCCCGTAGAGCGTGTGCACTCTATTTTTTGGGTATCTGAGGGCACGGGAGGTAATGTGACTCACCCCAGTCCAAGGAGCGGATAGCGGTTTGAACCCAGCTCTCCTGCTTCACACTCCGTGTCAGTGAGTCAGTGCCATTACTCCCGCGCACGCCTCTCATGTCAATCTGTAAAACGAGGCTTAAAAAAACACGCATTAAAGATGTGGAAGCGTTTAGTCATAGGGCACATGTGGCAGGGTAATGTTCGGCCTGTTTCCCCCGATCTCCAAGTAATAATGGAGGTCGTGTTTATCCCGTGTTCCATAGCAACGTTTAAAGAGGTTATCCAAGCTAGCGATTTTGTTTTGTTTACATAGTAACTGAACCCCATTCATTTCAGCTCCGGGGGACCCCCCTGCTTCTGGAGATACAGACCTCCCGTAGGGTGGTACCGGTAGCCTCTGCTCGCGCTCGCTAGCAGGGTTCACGAGTATCTAGTCTCCCGCCCCGGGCCAATAGGAAATCTGTGTATGTCATCCATGCGCTTCCTATTGGCCATGTGAGCGGGAGCTTAAACTTGGCAAGATACCGTCACCCCCTTTTTGGGAGGTCTGTATCTCAGGAAACAGGGTGTCCCCAAAGCTGAAATTAGTGGGGTTCAGCTTGGGGCCCCTGCTTCAGCCTGTGTTAAAAATTATAATAAAAACACCCTGCATGAATTGTCTCCTTTAAAATGAACGTGTTAAAAGGAAAATAATAAGACCAGGAAAGAGATCAATTTATGTTAGCATTTAATGCAGTATGGGTGTTATGGTGTGTATACCGCGGCATTGATCAAAACTCAAGAGCATACTGGTATTGCGTAGTTAAACACGATACATTTGTTGAGGTGTCTTGTCTTTAAGGACTTTAAATGTCTGAGGCACTTACTGACTTTGATAATAGAGAGATTGATTTACAGTTTCACTATTGAGACGAGCAGTTGATACTAAGATAAGCCTCTGTATTCTCCACCAACTGTCAACACGGAGACCAGAAGTGGCAATCTCCAGTTCACTCGGAAGGGGAAGTTGAGTTGCGCATTTCTACCATTGGGCAATCCTGATCCCACAGGCTGCACATCAGAATGCTCGTTATCATCGTAGGGGGGGGGGTGGGGGGGGTCTCAACACAGTCCACAAGTTCCCCCCCTCCCCCCAGAGGGTCAGGTCAGGTTTTCAGGATATCCCAGCTTCGGCACAGGTGGCTCAATCAGAGGCTGTGTCTGAAGCAGAGATATCCTGAATACCTGACCTGTTGGGGGGATTGAGGACTGAGTTGAGAACCCTTGCTCTATTATACCCACACACTTACTGCTGTACTGCAACATACCCTCCTACTGTAGCTATCCAGGTACTGTTTTATGCACTGTACCTATTACATTCAGCTGTAACTTTTTCTGCCAGTGGCTGCTGAAGCTTCCCAATTAAAGCAGGCTGGAAGATGATGAATCTATTTGTTAACCAAGCAGAGCTGCTTAGGGAGGGGATTTAATGTCCGTACCATTTCTATATTTGGTTGTGTAGCCATGTTGTAAAATGGTATAAGCTCTTTTCATCAGTGGCTGGCAGTAAACCTGGTAAGTATGCAGGGTTGCCAGTAACAATCATGGAGGTTTGCCCACTCACACCCTGTGTGAGGGTATCATATGTACACACAAGGGAAGTGACAACATTCTCTGTGTCCCTATTAGTGACACAGAGGTGAGTCTGTTTCTGAGTCTATATAAGACACAGCACTGCCAAAAGTTAGTGTGTTAACCAGGAGAGACAAGAAGTGTCTGCAGCAGTTCAAGGCTGTCAGATTTAAGTACTAGCTGACTACACACTGTGTTCAGGGACCTGACACAGATGGTGATCTCCCTTAGGGGAGAGGTGAGCCAACTCTATTAAGAGGGGAGGAACTTCTGAGAGGGATGTACTCCAACAGGATGAGCGGCTAGTACGACCGCGATGAGGAGCAGTCTGTCCAGGATGATGTTAATAAAGATGCCCTTATTCACTACAACCCTTCTGTGTGAGTGTGGAGTTACTCAGCAGAGGAAGGCACCACAGAGGAGGTCCTCATAAGATACATCCCCCTGCTGCCGCAGAGATCCTGATGAGGTGGAGGCGCTGCATCGTATGTGAGTAGGACTCAGAGCACACTACCTCAGACGCCTGTCGTGCTGATATCCCCACTAACACCCAGTGGGAGACTCAGGAGTCCTGTAAGCCAGCAGGTGCACCACACGACATACAGACATGTAATGGGGCGATTAGACCACCGGGGCCAATGTGAGATTGGGTGGGGTCAATAACCGTTACATGGGTATATAAGAATATACAAATAAATTCATCAATACACGTTATTGATGATAATAAGATCTTTGCATATACTGTAGTCAATTGTACTTTATGTGTTATTTGGTAGGGCCACTTGCCTGGAAGCTCCTCTTTCCCACATTGACATACAGTAGCAAATAAAGTTTACTTATTATTACGTGCCAAATGTTGGCGGGTTTGCTGCAAAGGGTCAGCAATAACAGAGAAAGTAGTGTTTATTAAGGAGGATAATGTGATAGAAACAAAGGGGAACAGTGGTACAGCAATGGTAGTGATGCAGTTATTCCTGGATGGAGATGGTGGTGACTCTTGTCTTGTCCTTTATTGACTCTGATCTGCATGGTTAATTTTATTTCTCCACAGCTCAAATGCAAATAATTAAACCAGTAATAATGCTGAGCGCCAACCACATTGAAATTACCAAATAAACCACAAAGCTGCAATAGTGTAATGTCTGCCTCACTGCCCAGTCACTGATGAAGGATCATTTAAAGCAGCAATACGGGTTAACTTTAAAAAAAAAAAAAAATAGTTTATTTTTTTATTACAGGATTGAAGCATGGGGTCTCAGGCACTGAACCCCATTCATTTCAACTCCAGAGACCCCCTGCTTCTTAGAGATACTTACCTCCATAGGGGATGCCGATACGTCTGTGGAGTTTAAAGGTGTAGGTCACACCGGCCAATAGAAAGTCGCATGATGATGATGTCACGGCTTCCTCTTGGCCCGGCGTGACACGGGAATTGTAAGCTGCCATTAAATGAAGGAACACACTTTCTCTGCCTGCAGGGATACCGGCACCACTACGAAGGTTAGTATCTCTGGAAGCAAGGGGTCTCCGGATCTGAAATGAACGGGTTCAGTTCAGGAGACCCCCTGCTTCAAACCGTAAAAAATCCATACAGTACATATATATATACTATATATATATATATATATATATATAATATATATATACATACTATATATACTATATATGATATTATATCTATGAAAAGAAAGAGAACCTAGGCCAAAAGCAGATAAGGACGGGCCGACAGGCAATCGAAGGAGGAGGGGGGTATAGTATGCAGGGAGGCAGGACGGTAGAATAGACAAAAGTATCAATATATAGACTATATATATACACTATATATACATGTATATATATATACATAGATAGTAGCATATATATACAATATATATATCTAATAATATATATACAGTGGTGCGCAAATGCCTTCAAAAATCTACTCGTCCACAACAAAAAAAATCTACTCGCCACCTAGTACCAAACGTGTGCTGCTTGGGCCAATAGGAGCTCGCCATGATGTTAAATCCACTCGCCCGGGGCGAGCAAATGTATAGGTTTGTCGAACACTGTATATATATATAATTTTTTTAATTAACCTGTATCGCTTTAAGGCTAAGGATCAAAAGTAACCATGTAAATATTGGACGTGTGGAATGTGTGCCCCGTGTTTTTATGACACAGATTTGTATAACAAATTATTACTGTTGTTGTTGTGGTAAAAAATGTGTAGCAAATAAATACCAGCATTGTCTTGATAAATTATTGCAGGCAGTCCTCGGTTATCCAATGGAACCCGTTCCGGAAGTAGCGTAAAGTGAGTCCCATGTTAATCAGTGGCGGTGAGCGCAGGATAACGCATTCAGGTATCGGATAACGCATTCCGGCGTCGGAAAACAGCCCTCAGGGTGGCATTGTAAAGCGTTGGATATGCCGTTCGATGTAAAGTGAAACGTTGGATAGCGAGGACTACCTGTACTGTATATTCTAATGAATAGGCACCAGCTGCTTATCAAAGAGTAACTGGGTGGGTGGTAGTACTGCTGGAACAGCTCTTCTATGGTCATTAATAAACGCACTACAGTTGCATAAAAGCTCAAGGATGTGTATTTAAAGTGTTTACACTACAGTATTTGCGGAGCCCCTCCCTTAACATTGATAAGGCAATCATAGGTGGGACCCAGGTGCTTTTCCATGGGAAGATTGCCGACAAACTCATTATGTTCTTACAAAGAGGGGGAGGTGTGGTCCAGTAGCTGCAGGGGACGGCGAGTCCACAGATCTTAACGACTGGGCTTTTAGGTCCCATTAAAGACTTAGGGAAATTAGTGTGTAGCATGACCAGAGCCTTGTCATTTGTTTGAAACCAACGTGTGGCGGATTACGATGGGAAAACCTTCCAACAAGACTTACGGGTAGTAGACACTCACACTTAGGTCCAAATTCACTTAATTGTGCTATTTAAGTAGCACCCCCATATGGCCCATTCATGTGAATATGCCATACGGATCTCCTGGTGCTGGAATAACCATGTTCCATAAAACAGCAGCATGGCTTTTCATTTCCACTTTACATAGACTGCTCATTTTAATTAAACATAGGTCTCGGACATTACCTTGGAGGAAGACAATGATATATATATATATATTTCAATTAACATTCCTGTCACAGAATGTGGAAAGGAGATGTAACCTTCTGGCATACCTCTGGGAGAACCACGACATATATATCTTATAGTCTTAAACTGGATAATAGTGCAACCATTGTTTGCACCTCTTCTCATTCATTCCAAAACAATTCATTTTCAGTCTGTGTCAAAACACTATTTGTCCCCCCTCCCTCTCCTTCGCTCCTCTCCTCTCAAAAAAGAAAGAGAAAGGAAAAAAAAAAGGCAAAAGTTGAAGCAGTGAAGAAGATAAAGGGGAAAGAAGAAAGTAAAGACAGAGAAAGGGAGTAAAGAACAAGCAACAAAAGAAGAGCAAGGAAAAGAACGAGGAACGAGAAGGGGGAAAGAAAGAAGAAGAGTGAGACAGGGGGAAGAAGAACGAAAAGAAAGAGAAAGAAGCAAGAACAGAAAGAACGAAGAGAAGGGAAAAGAAAGAAAGAAAAAGAATAGAATGAAAGGGGGGGAAAGAAAGAGAAAGGGGGAAAGAAGGGGGAAAGGAAAGGGAAAGAGCATAGGGGCACGAAATGGAAACTCTGCCCCGGGACCCTCACCTCTGAAACGCATTTCCCTCCCTCTCCCCTTTCCTCCTCCCCTCTCCCCTCTCCCCCCCTCCCTCCCCCCTTTCCCCTCCCCTCCCTCTCCTCCCCCTTTCCCTCCTCCCTTTTTGATTTCCACCCCATTATCATGTCTGTAATTTCCCCAGTACCATTTTGTATGTGTATTTCAGTTAATGGTGTAAAACTTACCAATAAAAAACTTTGGGTATAAAAAAAACAACAACAACAAAGTTCAACAGTCTGCGAGCTTCTCCCGCACGGAAAGTGTTAGAAGGAATAATAATGTAACATCGTGCTGTGGGCCGCTCCAGAACTGAAAGGGATAACATGTGCTGTAAGACCTCCGCAGTGCAACTTCCCCTTCTATAGGGCCTTCTGTTACAGATCATTTCTTTACTGTCCCTCTAGTCTAGGTCATTTTCATTTCTTTATTAGAGCTAAGGCAGATAAATGGTGGCGCCGGCTCCCAGCAATGCAAAGTGATTCTATTACAGCCGCTTTCACATGGAAGAGGTGATATATAACAAAATACTCCCACAGCTAAAACTGTAATATTATGTTAGTCATGTACTAATACAGAGGGAGCTCAACTCTGGTCCTCAGGCCCCCCCCCCCCATCAGGTCAGACCCCCCCAATAGGTAAGGTTTCCAGGATGTCCCTGCTTCAGCACAGATGGCTCAATCAGTGGCTCACTCTTTGACTGAGCCACCTGTGCTGAAAACCTGACCTGTTGTTGGCCCTTGAGGACTGGAGATGGCCACTCCTGCTCTATGTGACAGCCTACATACCCCATTGCAACACTACATCAACACACAGCTCCTTCCTCAGCAAGGAAGTAGTACAGAGGTAACCGCCTGGTACAAAGGGTACCCGCGGTGTCGCTGCTCCGCCCATTCTATTGTCCACCAACCATACGGAATCTAATGCCAAACAAAAAGAGCCGGCTCAGTATCGTAAGCCCAGTTGGTGTTGTACTGCCCTTGTCAGAACTCCTATTGTCTGTAATGTAACTCGCCCTGTGTATTGTACTCGCCCTGTGTATTGTCTTTCTCACACAATTACTCGCTACTTAAAGCTGCAGTTCAAACAATATCCTACGTGTTAAAATAAATCAGTTCTGTACTATGAGAAAACACTTGTAACATTTACCCGGGTTCACAATATGTCAGCTATTCAAGTATTTCACGGCCTGCGGGCCAGCAAGAAGCCGTGACATCATCGGTGCGCCTATTGGCTCATGTAATGCGGGAGCTTCAAACTTGAAATCCCGGCTTGCTCAGCTGGAGCAGCTCCCGCCACCTGGATCGGAGGTAAATATCTCCGGAAGTAGGGGGGTCCCCCGAGCTGACATTAACGGGGTTCCGCTCCGGAGACCCCCTGCTTCAATGCTATATTTAAAAAAAAATAGATTAGCCATCTTGGATTTCTCCTTTAACCTTTTCAGTTCTGAGGGATGTTTGTGCAGATCACCCAGAAACACACTGAATAATCTGGGTGCATTACACTGTACACTTGTATACACACATCTGACAAAAGTGATAACAAGTAACCCTCTAAGGGGTTACTCAAAAGATCTAAACAGGCCAAGTCTGTAGTGTAGACAAAAACATTTTTATTGCAAAGAATAAAAGGCTTCATCGTTAGCTGATAAAGTTCCAGGGAGGACCTGAGCCTTTTTCTTATCTTATATATGGAAAGTTGGGGCCTGTTCTCTCTTGTTGTTAAAGTAGTAATGTACAGTATGCTCACCAACAAGCCTATGCAAATGATGCAGCATCAACAGATAATGAGTATATACATTGGTTCTAGTAAAAGACAGAGCCTTCACAAGCATTTCTGTCCTTTGGATTACTTACAGCGTGCTCATTCCTCAACCAACTTCACGCCTCTCTAAACACCAAGAATTGTACGGGTTCTGTAAGTCTACAGGGCCAGAGGGAACCGTAAAAATAGCATTCCACAACATTATAATGTCTCTAAGGAAAAGTAGCATTGAAACAAAGTAGGGGTACTCAATACTGACATACAGCGGAATGTTTATCGTAGAGTAATTTATCTAACCCAACCTTACAATTGTTAAAAAAAAAAAATGTTTTCAGTAATATATAAAAATATGTTCTATAAACAATTTCAATTAAACAAAACAAGGCAGGAGTTTTTTGTATTTCCTTTTTAACGGTGTCAAAATCTAACAGCCCTGTTTCCTAATCAGCGGATGTGTTCCTTAAACTGACAGAAAATACAAAAAAAAACAACATCACCGTGCTAGGCTGCCTGATCCCCCAATATCACCGTGCTAGGCTGCCTGAGCCCCAACTTCTACCGTGCGAGGCTGCTCTGCAGCCCCAAAACATCACCGTGCTAGGCTGCCTGATCCCCCAATATCACCGTGCTAGGCTGCCTGAGCCCCAATATCACCGTGCTAGGCCCAACTTCACCGCGCTAGGCTGCCTGAGCCCCAACATAACCATGCTAGTCTGCCTGATCCCCCTACTTCACTGTGCTAAACTGCCTGAGCCCCAACATTACCGTGCTAGGCTGCCTGATCCCCCAACATCACCGTGCTAGGCTGCCTGAGCCCCAACATCACCGTGCTAGGCTGCCTGAGCCCCAACATCCCCGTGCTAGGCTGCCTGATCCCCAACATCACCGTGCTAGGCTGCCTGAGCCCCAACATCACCGTGCTATGCTGCCTGATCCCCCAACCTCACCGCGCTAGGCTGCCTGATCCCCCAATATCACCGTGCTAGGCTGCCTGAGCCCCAACATCACCGTGCTATGCTGCCTGATCCCCCAACTTCACCGCGCTAGGCTGCCTAACCCCAACATCACCATGCTAAGCTGCCTGAGCCCCAACATTACCGTGCTAGGCTGCCTGATCCCCCAACATCACCATGCTATGCTGCCTGAACCCCAACATCACCGTGCTAGGCTGCCTGATCCCCCAATATCCCCGTGATAGGCTGCCTGAGCCCCAACATCCCCGTGCTAGTCTGCCTGAGCCCCAACATAACCATGCTAGGCTGCCTGAGCCCCAACATCACCGTGTTAGTCTGCCTGAGCCCCAACATCACCGCGCTAGGCTGCCTGAACCCGAACATCACCGTGCTAGGCTGCCTGAGCCCCAACATCACCGCGCTAGGCTGCCTGAACCCGAACATCACCGTGCTAGTCTGCCTGAGTCACAATATCACCGTGCTAAGCTGCCTGAGCCCCAACATCACTGTGCTAGGCTGCCTGATCCCCCAACATCACCGTGCTAGGCTGCCTGAACCCCAACATCACCGTGCTAGGCTGCCTGATCCCCCAACATCACCGTGCTAGGTTGCCTGATCCCCCAACTTCACCGTGCTATGCTGCCTGATCCCCCAATATCCCCGTGCTAGGCTGCCTGATCCCCCAATATCCCCGTGCTAGGCTGACTGAACCCCAACATCACCGTGCTAGGCTGCCTGAGCCCCAACATCACCGTGCTATGCTGCCTGATCCCCCAACTTCACCGCGCTAGGCAGCCTAACCCCAACATCACCTTGCTATGCTGCCTGATTCCCCAACTTCACCGCGCTAGGCTGCCTAACCCCAACATCACTATGCTAAGCTGCCTGAGCCCCAACATTACCATGCTATGCTGCCTGAACCCCAACATCACTGTGCTAAGCTGCCTGTTCACCCAACTTCACCGTGCTAGGCTGCCTGATCCCCCAATATCCCCGTGATAGTCTGCCTGAGCCCCAACATAACCATGCTAGTCTGCCTGTGCCCCAACATCATAGTGCTAGGCTGCCTAAACCCCAACATCACCGTGCTAAGCTGCCTGAGCCCCAACATCACCGTGCTAGTCTGCCTGAGCCCCAATATCACCGTGCTAAGCTGCCTGATCCCCCAACATCACCGTGCTAGGCTGCTTGATCCCCCAACATCACCGTGCAAGGCTGCCTGATCCCCCAACATCACCGTGCTAGGCTGCCTGAACCCCAACATCACCGTGCTAGGCTGCCTGTTCCCCCAACATCACCGTGCTAGGCTGCCTGATCCCCCAACATCACCGTGCTAGGCTGCCTGATCCCCCAACTTCACCGTGCTAGGCTGCCTGAGCCCCAACATAACCATGCTAGTCTGCCTGTGCCCCAACATCATAGTGCTAGGCTGCCTAAACCCCAACATCACCGTGCTAAGCTGCCTGAGCCCCAACATCACCATGCTAAGCTGCCTGAGCCCCAACATCACCATGCTAGGCTGCCTGAGCCCCAACATCATAGTGCTAGGCTGCCTGAGCCCCAACATCCCCGTGCTAGGCTGCCTGAGCCCCAACATCCCCGTGCTAGGCTGCCTGATCCCCCAACACCCCCGTGCTAGGCTGCCTGATCCCCCAACACCCCCGTGCTAGGCTGCCTGAGCTTCTGCAGTGCAGTATTCTGTTGCCCAGCACAAACATGAATGTTTTGCATTTACCTGCAAGCGAACAAGTCTCCTGCAGGTAGTCCGAGCCCTGGGGCGGTGGTGCGGCTAGCAGTGTGCAGCTGGAACTCACTGCAGCCTGTCCTTTATTTACGCTGCTACAAGGAAAGACATCCGGATTCATACAGCAGCCCGTGTGACACACCCGCAAACAGGAGGTTGCACTGCACGTAAAGCCACTTCATCCAGCTACAAGGGGGACATCGGTCACTCTGCCTTTAAAACATATGCCGATGATTATAATGAAACTGGTATCTTATTTGGGGTTCACCCTCTTTATTGCAAGGGGGTCCAGCAATGTATTGCAAAGCCCCCGCACCCCCCCCCCCCGTCACCCTTACAACAAAGGAGCAATACCCAAAATAAAACCGCAATTGCTGTGCAATGTGCTGCTTGCCCCTGGCAGAGAAGGGGTTAAGAGTCACAAATGAAAACAAATCTTTTATTGCTGTGAAAATGTTTCCGAAACATCCAAAGAAACACATCACATCCTTTAAATTGTACATTCATTTTAGATAGGTGGATGCAGTTAAATGGAATAATACAGCTACTGTATAGCAAAAACTTGAACAGATCAATATTTTTGCCCTCAAAAGAAACTTTCCCAAGATAATAATAACCTGTTACATGAAGGTGCTATTTCAACCCCTACTTAATAAAGATACATTTCCATGCCTTATTCATGATGAACACAGGGTTTATTTTATTTATTTTCTGAAACGGTACCATACCACGGATAAATGCTTATTATGTTTGTTAGAGGAATATAAATAAAAAATGACCACTTTCTGTCTATTAAGTGTTTCCTTAATGTAAACTGACCATAGGGAATTGCATCTTTAACCTGCGCTAAAAGGACTCAAACTCAGACGTCTAAATCCCTTGCTTCATTCTCCTCTGTAAAACTGTGACTAATGTTTTGCTAATATAAATAAATCCGCTTCCTTCGCTGCCCAGGGCTGCGGGGTCTTGTTTGGACTTTGCATTTAAACTGCCAATATTTGCACGTTGATGCGATACAATTATTACACCTTCACACCGGTGTGCTCAGCACGAGAAAAAGTTGGTAATTTCCCGTCTTATCATTCATGCTCAGGGCAACATTCCCTCACACTTCGATAACACATTGAAAAAGAGAAACAGCCACTATTACAGGTGTAAATGATGTTACATTACATATTATTGTGCTAAGTGACAACTCTTGGAACTCCATATAAAACCCCACTCCCAAATCATTACGTGCTGCAAGGGATGCACTGAAACTTCATCGTCTGACACCAAGAGATGCAACATGGAACATATATTCTTAATGGCCAAAACATGCTACAGCCCCCCAAATACCTGGGATCCAGCCCCTCAATCACCAGCAGCGACTCCAACGTATTCATTCAGCCATCAACCGTCACCTGTTCAGCTGCTCGAGAGGTCAAACATAGCTGGACACTGTGTCACCACCATACAGTATGTCAATGCTCCTCCAGCCACTGCAGTTCTCACACTCTGTCAGCCCGCACCGCTTTCATACAGCAAGACGTCTCAGAAACCAGGAAATGAACAGACCAGACAGGTCACGTGTCTACATGTACATACAGTATAAGCTAGTCTTGACACAGGGAGGGACGAGAAACCAAAAACTTAAAGCTGCAGTTCAGTCTTTTTTTTAATTTTTTTTTATTTTTTTACTTCAATAGTTTCATGTGGGCAATCTCTAATTACCTAAAGAACTCAATAGCTGCCGGTCAATTCGTTCTCCGTCTATTGATCGGCAAAGTTTGGCGACATCTTTAAATATGGGGAATGTAAATCGTTGCTATAGGAACAAGCATGCTTGTTAAAATAGAATACAAGAAAATTGGTCTTTCAAAGTTGTTTTTTTAAACAGAAAATGCTAAAAGTATTTTTTCTTACTACAGAACTGATTTATTAAAAAAAAAAAACACACATGCAGGATATTGCCTGAACTGCAACTTTAAGTGAAAAGAACTGACATTCTCAGTCTTTGCTGTCGATGTTGCCTCTGCCTCATTAGGATAACAGGTTTCTTGCTGTGCTTCATGCTAAGCAGCAATCCACGCACAAGATATTCTTCGGCAATTTATTTTTATTTTTAACATATTGTAGGATTGAAGTAGGGGGTGTCTGGAGTTGAACCCTATTTATTTCCCGCTCTGGCTGGGTACCAGCTTTGATACCTCTTATTGGAATTCAGTGAGTCTAGTTTAGAGAAGTGATCTTGTATTCTTTCCCGGGCCTTGGGATGGGTAGAACTGTCACAATCTGTTTTCGGGATTTCCATACGAAATCCTTCCGCGGTGTAAAATCCAGTGTCGGATTTTTCCAGTTTCAATCCGTGTGGATTAATCCAAAACTGCCATTAGATACTATCCGGATGGATTTTTAAGAATTGAATTCGCAGATTCCTCAATCCAATGCCAGATTGTTAAAAATCCTACCAAGGACTATTAATGCACTATGTGGATATAATAGATTAAAAAAAAAAGAAAGTGAATCATCCTTTTTGAGACTGATCTGTGGAAATCCGTGGACCAAAGGAACTAGCCAATCCGTGGCGGATCCAAAACCCGCAAACAAAATGTGCTCATCTCTACCTGGTAAATACTTGAAAATAAGATGCATGTAACAATATATGTGTACTGGGAAACTATGTTAAAATAAAAAAAATCCACCTTACTAAACATCGACAAAAAAAGAAAGGAAAAAAAAAAGTGTTTCTAAATATTACTGAACAATTACTCAAAAATAGTTTCCAGAAATATTTGCTCAAGGGTTGATTAAAAGCAAAACCTGATTTTTAAACCTTAAAAAAAAAAAACGCTCCCCCATACATTTTCAAAAGCTGAAACAGAAAGTAACATTACAGTTTGAGAAAAGTCTGCCAGAGTTTCACTGAGAATAATCCAACAGCCAGCATTCACCTCAGGCCTTTTTAGTACAAACCTAGAACACAGTGTTCCAGCATGACTGCTGTCATGTACAGGTAGTCCTCCCTATCCAACGTTTCACTTTACAACAAATGGTATATCCAACTCAACCCTATGGGCCGTTATCCGACTCCTGAATGCATTATCCAGCGCTCACCGCCACTGATTAACATGGGACTCACTTTACAACGGTTTCACTATCCAACGGATTCCATTGGATAACCGGGGACTGCCTTTATTCAATGTATGACACACATACATACATACATGCATACATACATACATGTCATTGTAATATCATTGTCATGGGTTGCCTCTGCTTTATTAGTTTTTTCCTGACCAAAGAGGATCAAATCAGCCCAGAGTACTGTATTATACATACTTTATCTGACTATTCTGGAACTAAGATTAGGAGAGTAGGCTATTCCAGGGAGCTCATACAGTGTTGCCATAGTAGGCTCCTGACGAAGCACGTAGCAAAATGCGTAGGCTCATCAGCCAGACTGAAGAGACCCCACTACAGCCGGGTATCGCAAGATCTGATAAGACGCGGACGATCAGCTGACGCAGTCGGATCATTTGTGTAGCGGCAGTGAAGTTCATCCCCGAGCAGGGAGACTAAGTCTCTGCTTCCTCTTCTTTATCCAAAACTTTAACAAGCTTACAAAGGGTGTGTAAATCTGTTGAAGTTGGATAAATTATTTTATTTCAAATGACGCTCTGCAATATCTTTGCTCTTTTTTCCATTTTCGGGCACAACGACAATAGATATAAAGATTAACCCATTGAGTGACTCCACTTAAAGACACAGAAAAGATCAACACGCCAGGGTATATACCAAAGTGCTTGTTAACCTTTTGGGGCCATGTGAGTGGGCGATTTAAATCATCTTCGTCTGTCCATATGTATTTAATCAATCAAACAATATTGCACCTTATTTTGTCTTTTTCATTTACAGTTTATACCTGCGCTCCCCATAACCATAAGAGAACAGCGAAAAAGAAATAAGGAGGGGGATTCACCTGGGTTTATAGCTGCAGATTGGTTTTGCATTTTTTTTTTATTATTTGTGTCACTATATTTTGTTAGGTAGTCTTATCAGAATATTACATTTATATTCACGGATCACATATGTTGCACTTTATATGGTTTTAAATTCTATATATTTTTATTTGCATAAAGAGCGCCAAGTGATTATTTGTAGAGATGGGTGAATCCGCCCAAATCCGTTTCCCGGATTCTCGCTGATGTGACCCCCAAAATCCGTTTTGCGGTGTAAAATCGGCAAACGGATTCGGTTTGTTTCAATTTGTGCGGATTCATCAAAAACCGCCATTGGATACAATACGTTGATGATGTTGTATAATCCAATCCATGGATTTAGCAATCCGTGGTTTAAGAATCCGCCAATGGATTGCTGAATCCGCAGATTGGATTCTAGAAATCCATCCACCAGTTTTGAAATCCGCAGAGTTTATTGGTAAACACAATTAAAAACCCCCACAAAACATGTATCGTCCTTTTTGAGATTGATCCGCGGAAATCCACGGACTAAAGGATCAGCCTCGGATCCAAACTCGCCCCCAAAAAATCACACATCTCTAATTATTTGTTTGTTCATGTTGGGGTCCATAATATACCGGGGTTTATTCACAAAACTGCAAGAGTCCGTAACGACAAACACCTCTTGAATGGACGGTATATTACCCACTGCTCCCGCGTCTGTTACTTTCGTAACTACGTATTGGCTATAGTGAAAAAAGCAATATTCTTTACAATCAAAGCAAAGTATATTATCATTCAAATCTATTTCTCAACATATGTGATTGAACTTGTTGAGGACTTCGGTGGCAATGGAAACTGGTTTTGGCCAGTCCGATAGATTTCCTGCGCATTATATAATTTACTGCGAGCAGTTAGCACCATTACTATTTAATGAATTACATTTACAAAGAGCTTAATGTCTCTGGTTCCCCCGGACAGAAGCGAATTACAGAGAAATCTGCGAAGGTATTTGGAAACCATAAAAACGCTTTATTTTTCAATATGAAAGTGCATGGTAATAGTGTAAGGCCTCGGGCATGGTCAGCCTAAGCGCTGACCCTTGCTGAGGCGCGCTGCTGCTCGGCAGTGAGCCCCTGCAGCCGCAATGAGAGCGGCTTTAGCAGGGGCTCGCTTACGCTTACGGAAGCGTGTGTCTTATTAAATTTTTAGATTTGGCGCTCACGGGAGCGCATGGCCGGTCACGTGAGCGGTTCGCCCAATGAGGGCGAACCAGCTCCGTGACGTCACAGGCCCCCCCCCCCGGACACACCCCCAGACGGCACGCGGACCAAGGCCAGGGAAAGCACCAGCTTTCCCTCAGCCTGCGCGCGCCTCCGCACGGCTGCAGTCCTATGGACGCAGCCTAAGAAGTTATAGAAACTAACAGACTTATTTCCTGTCTCTATTACATATTCTATACTTTTTTTAATAGGGAGTCTGCTGTATAGCAGGGGGTGTTCAATTCCAGCCATCAAGCCTCCCCCTCCCTCCCCCAACAGGTCAGGTTTTAGGATATCCCAGCTTTGTGGCCACGGATAAATGTTCTATTTGTCCCTGATCCCACCCAACTGTCTTCATCAATTGTGAAATGTATGATACATCGTGGCACACACAGGATGGGAAGCCTGGCAAAACCAGAAAGACAGGCTCTGAGACATGTTTGTCTTGACAGATCACCTACGTGTACAATTTGTTGCAATGGCAGAAATTCATGGATTACAACACTCGTCTTCTGATTTACAAATTAAAGGGATAAACTGAAATGATTAGATTTTACTCCCGGAATAAAAAAATGACACCTAAGCAGCATGAGGTCTCTCCGTGGGCCATGTGTGTTTAGATGTACTCGATGCCCGGTCTTTAAGCTGTGGATATGGGAGATTTCTGAACTCTGGTACCTCTGCGACCCAACATTTTCTAAGTAATTTTCTTCTCAGGGAACAGCAGATCTTGGGCTCAATTTCACTCGCACCCTCCTCATGTGTCATAATAACTTCCAGTAATTACAGCGCAGTATCAAAAATAAGGTGTAATGTGAAGTTCTGAGAGTAGTAGAACACAGCAGATTAAATGTCAATAATGGATTAAAAACTAAAAATGATAGGGACATGGGGTGAGGGGTGTGGGATGTGTGTGTGTTGGGGGGGATTGTGCATGTGTGGGGGGTGTGTGTGTGCATGGGGGGGTTGTGTGTATGTGGAGGGTGTGGGGTGTGTGTGGGGGTTTTTTGTTTTGTGTGTGTGTGTGGTTTGTGTGTGGGGGGGTTGTGTGCGTGGGGGAGTTGTGTGTGTATGGGGTATGTGTGTGGAGGGGGGAGGTGTGCGTTTGTGGAGGGGCGGTGGTGTGTGTGTATGTGAATGTGCATGGGGAGGGTCATGTGCATGTGTGTGTGGGTGGGGGTGTGTGTTTGTGTGTGTTTTGGGAGGGTTTTGTGCATGTATGTTCAAGGGGGTTGTGTAAGTGTGGGGAGGGTTGTGTGCATGTGTGTGCGTGGGGGTGGGGGGTAGGCTGTGTGTTTGGGGGGTGTTTGTGTGTGTGTTGGGAGGTGTGAAGTGCCCAGGCATACAAGTCAGAGAAGTTTACATTCTACTAGAATTCACCATCAATGTTTGAACACAAGGATAAAGTGTTAAAAGCCACAGCTGGTGATCAATTGTTTACGCTCATAGGGGCTACATACAGATGCAGCGGCCATTATATTAACAAATCACGGCGCTGTTTTAATGTGCGCTGCTGTACTCCACGCGGCATGAACGCGGCCAATCGCCCCCCAAGCACACGTGTTTATCGCCGTTGCTTTGTTTGAATTTCATGGATTGTGTGCAATGAAATGAATGAATTGTAATGTGTACAGTGCTGTGCTACTGTGTCAATTTCAGGTGTTTAAAAAACAGAACACTAAAATGCCATATTCTGCACTCGCGTCTTAAGTTGGTACAGTTGTAAGAAATCACGCACCATGACATGGGTATTCCGAATGACCAACCGGAATTTTCTCCCCAACAGATAGTATTTGAGCGTCTCTACAGCCCACTTTATTGCGAGACATTCTTTCTCGACTATAGAGTAATTTTTCTCCTGGGGATTTAGTTTCCTACTTAAATAAAGGATGGGGTGCTCCTCACCTTGAGACTTCTGGGAGAGTACAGCCCCCAGCTCTACCTCAGATACGTCGGTTTGGACTAAAACTCTTTAGAGAAGTCAGGTGTGACCAACACTGGTTGGGCACAGAGAGCTTCTTTCAGGCTTCTAAAGGTCTGTTCGGTTTCGGGGGACCACTTTACCATTAGCGGCCCTCTTGCTTTTGTGAGGTCGGTTAGTGGGGTTGCCTTAGTTGCAAAATTGGGAATAAACCTTCTATAGTAACCAATTAATCCCAAAAAGGTCCTTACTTGTTTTTTTGTAACTGGCCTTGGCCAATTTTGTATCGCCTCTACTTTGAGTGTTTGGGGTTTGAGTAAACCTCTGCCAATAGAATACCCCAGATAGTTGGCCTCCTCCAGACCAATAGTGCATTTAGCGGGGTTAGCAGTTAGTCCAGCAGACCGAACTGCGTCAAGCACAGCTTGGACCTTTGGAAGGTGGGATTGCCAATCTTCACTATGGATTACCACATCATCCAGGTAGGCGGCAGCATACCGAGCATGTGGTTTTAAAATTGTATCCATCATTCTTTGGAATGTGGCGGGAGCTCCATGTAAGCCAAAAGGCAGCACCCTATACTGAAAGAGGCCGTCTGGGGTTGAGAAGGCTGTCTTTTCTTTTGCCCTTTCTGTGAGGGGAACCTGCCAGTACCCTTTTGTTAGGTCTAGGGTCATGAGTTATCGGGCTTTGCCCAGTCTCTCTACCAGTTCATCAACCCTGGGCATAGGATAAGTATCAAATTTTGACACCACGTTTAGTTTACGGTAGTCATTGCAAAACCTTGTTGTACCGTCTGGTTTTGGGACTAAAAATATAGGGCTGTTCCACCCACTTTGGGATTCCTCAATTACGCCTAGTTTTAGCAATTTTTTAACCTCTAAACTTATAGCCTCTCTTTTGGCATCTGGGATTCGGTACGGTTTAAGGTTAACTCGGACCCCCGGTTCAGAGACTAGGTCATGTTCAATTACACTAGTTCTACCTGGCTGCGTAGAGAAGACTTCTTTGTTTCTTCTCACTAAATTCTGGACCTCCCGTTTCTGATGAACGGACAGGGTTTCAGCTATGCTAACCTCTGGGTCAGTTTCTCGATTCTCTGCCCCGACTGGGGTACTAGGGTTAACAAGACCTCTTTATCTTTCCAGGGCTTAAGTTAGGTTTATATGGGTAATTTGCTCAGGTTTCCTCCTACCTGGCTGTCTCACCTTATAATTTACTTCTCCCACTCTTCCAGAACCTCATATGGCCCATGTCACTTAGCAAGGAATTTACTCTCTACGGTAGGAACCAGAACTAGTACCCTATCGCCTGGAAAAAAAATTCTGACCCTAGCACCCTTATTAACGTATTCCTCTGGGCCTCTTGAGCTTTTTCCATGTGTTCCCTCTACTATAGGTAGGACTGCAGCAATGCGGTCCTGCATCTGGGCAACATGCTCTATTACACTTCTGTATGGGGTAACATCGTGTTCCCATCTCTGGTCTATATACAGTAAGCCCCTTGGGTGTCGGCCTACAATAGTTCAAACGGGGAGAAGCCTGTAGATGATTAGGGAACCTCCTAATGGCAAATCAGGTATGGTAAACAAACAATCCCAGTTTTTCCCCATCCTTAGCGACCGCCGGCGTAACATGCTCTTTAAGGTTTTATTGAACCGTTCCACTAAACCATCTGTTTGTGTGATGATAGACTGAGGTTCTGAGGGGCTTATGTTTAGGAGGGTTTACATAGCACTTTTGTTCTGGGACATAAATGGTGTTCCCTGGTCAGTTAAGATCTCTTAGGAATTCCGACCCTGGTAAACAGAACTACTAACTCTTTTGCTATGTTTTTACGAGGTGCTACGTAGGGAACTGCCTCCGGATATCGTGTGGCAAATCTTAATATTACCAATATATGCTATGTCCCCTAGCAACTTTTAGGGGTCCTACTAGATCCATAGCATCCGGTCAAAGGTACATCTATTATGGAATGGTACCAATGGGCTACGATACGCTTTGAACGGTGCGGTGATCTGACATTCTGGGCATGAGACAATAATTTGTAATTTCTGCCAGAACCCCAGGCCAATAGAAGCTTCGGAGAACCTTTTCTTTTGTCTTTTCCACTCTAGTTGTCCCCCAATGGTGACTATGTGCGAGGTGTAATACTACATTAACGAATGTCCGTGGTACCAACAATTGTTTTTTAGTTATAATTGATTTCCTTTTATCAACCCGATATACTAGGTCATTCTCTACCTCGAAGTAGGGGTAGGCAAGAGACCAATCTGGGTGGCCAGGAGTACTATTCTGGTCCTGTATTTCCCCCTTGCTTCCGCTAATGTGGGGTCTTCCCACTGGGCCTTCTTAAAACCCCAGGACTGACCTCTAGGTCAGCAAAGGTCTTATCCTTGGTGGTAAGCGCCTGTTCAACATCTTGATTTGGGGTATTCCTTACCAAGGTGGCCATGGGAAAGGGGATTTTCAGCACTCATCCTCTTTCCCCTTTTATTGGGCCCTCGTCAACCTCCATTTCAGAAAAAGGGAACGGATTTTGTTCTTCTATTACACTTTATGGTCCGCTATTGAACTCTGGGCGCTATTCTGAGAGGAGGACCACATTTTTAGAAAATGGAAAGTCGGTCCCTATTAACACATCATGTGCCAATTTGGGTACTATACCCACTTTGAAATCTAAAACGCAAACTCTGTTTCAATAAGAACATCAACAGTGGAATATTCGTGATTATCCCCATGTATACAACAAATTGCCACTCTTTGTGAACTGTTTACCTGTTTTTTTCCCAATGGGCAACAGGTATTCGGACACTAGTGTAACCATACTCCCAGAGTCAAGTAGTGCCCGAACCCTCTTACCATTTACCTTTACAAATGCCCAGAGATGGTTATTCAGGGGTCCTCTGGGCTAGGGCCCATACATTGAGACCACAACGATAAGGTTCAACGCTGTTGCATTGCATTTGTTCAGTATTTAGTGGGCAGACTTTCGCGGTGTGGCCCCTCTCATAACAATTTACACATTTAGGAGGTACATACACTGCCGACCAGTTTATCCGAGTGCGGCTCATTCCGCAACCGGGAAATGTCCCGGCTTGCGAGCCGCACTCCCTCAGCGTGCCGCGCCATCACCGATGCACGGTCACGCATCATCGGGTGCCAGCTCCCCCTGCACGCACGTCCAGGGCTCCCCGAGGAGCCCTGGTGTCCCGCGATTGCGGACGGCGCAGGGGGTTCCGGGGGACCCGGCGACCCGGCAGCGGTAGGAAGAGCGCCCCGATCGAAGGGCGCTCTTCCGCTGCTTCGGTGCGCGGCCCGTCACCCTGCGGCGCGCCGATACTGCTGCGGCCAAGAACGGGCAAATGCTCGAATAACTTGGCCGCACAGTAGTCTGTGTCCCACTTAGAGCCCTTTTTCGGTTCCCCAGTTGGCTGTTGCCCTAGTATGCGAGTCACTGTTGCTGGTGCTGTGTGAAGGCGGTCATGCTCTTCAGCCCCCTTAACCCTGGTACCCTTTTACCGTCTCTGGAAGAGTCCTGGACCTGGGTAGTGGGGATGCTCCATGACTGTGGGTTGTAGGTGCTCTTCTGCTGCATTGTACCTTTCTACGAGGGCCACCAGCTCGTCTGCATTGTGGGGGTCCTCTGACTGACCCAATGGCGTAGGGTCAAAGGGAAGTTTCCTCAGAACTGGTCCATGACCAACCGTCCCACTCAGCTTCTGGCCAACCCTCTCTCTGTGCCGTGCATTCAAAAGTGAGAAGATAGGTTTCAACATAATCCGAGGGCCCATCTTCTGAAGGTAGTGGCTTGCCTGGTCATTTTCGGGACTGGGGCTGCCTCTGCCAGTGGAGTCTTAATGATAGCCTCTCTCAGGATCTCGAGTTCCTGCTGTAAGCCCGGGGCGAACCGTTGTTGCTCCTCTCTCAGCAAGCGGTTTGTCTCTTGCTGGGCTGCATTCGCCTCTTGCAGGGCTGCATTCGTCTGTTGCTGGTTTGCATTAGTCTCTTGCTGGGCTATTAACGCTGTTGCTGGGTTGCATTCGCCTTATATGCAGGGCTGCATTTGTCTGTTGCTGGTTTTCATTCGCGTCTTTTCGGGCAGCGACATTGCATACCAGCGCACTCACAAACATCTTCCATCTTGTTTGAGGGGGAAAAAAACTTTTTTTTTTTTTAAAAGTTCTTTAAACCCGCAGACCTTTTAGTGTTCTGCCCGCATTCTCCACCATATGGACAAACGGCTTTACTCCGGGCACCGCCGCCTGTCCGGGACTGTTAGAACACGGTCTTTTAGGGTAGGTAATCGAGGCGTAAACGTGCTGTTTCCTTTATTCATCCCAGGCACTGAGACTGCCACAGAATTCAAAATACACATAAGCAAACAAAAACCCTGCTCGTCTGAGCACTAACTTAACTAAGGTTTTCCCTGACTCAGGGTTGGACTGGCTTATCCAGTTCCAACAACAAATAAGAAACTTTGCAGTTTTCAGTCAAAAAGGAACAGAATGATTTAACCTGTTTGGTGAGGGGCGTTTTTACCCTCTCTGCCCAGCAGCCTTCCTGCCTCCAGGCTCTTGGGGAGAGGGAGAGGAACCAGGAAATCAGCCTTAATACCTGATCTCCAACCAGCAGGACAGGTGACAGAAATCAGGCAGCAGACAAACTCTGGCCTGATCCCTCATTCCAGCACTTGCCAATGTGGGATGGAGTGCATGCATTCTGAGGCTGCACTTTCCAGCCTAAACAGGAATGAAAACTGTTCAGTACCTGGGAGCCCTATATATGGAATTATCACCATACCCTGGTTTCTGTCACAGTAGTATGTATGTATGTATGTTGATGGTATGTATTTATGTAATGTATGTATGTGTTGTATGTGAGTATGTGGTATGGTGTGAGTGGTGTGTATGTATGTGTGCTGTGTTCTGTGTTTTGTGTTATGTGTGTTTTGTTTGTTGTATGTATGTTTTGTTGTTGTGTGTTTTGCATGATGTATGTTGTATGTTGTTCTATGTGAGTTATGTGTTTTTATGGTAGTGTATGTATGTATGTTGTTTGTGGTTGTGTATGTATGTGTGTTGTATGTTGTTGTTGTTGTGTGTATGTGTTGATTGTTGTGTGTGTTGTTGTATGTATGTTGTGGTATTGGGGTATGTAATGTATGTATGTAGTATGTATGTGAGTATGTATCTATGTAGTGTATGTATGTGATGTATGTATAATGTTGTATGTTGTATGTTGTATGTTGTATGTTGTATGTATGTATGTATGTATGTATGTATGTGAGTAGTATGTCTATGTGTATTCTGTATGTATGTCTCTGTCAGTCGTTATGTCATGTTGCTGTTGCGTCTGTTGTCTGTCTATGTTGTATTCGTATGTCTTCTGTACTGTACTGTCTGTCTGTCTGTCTGTGTGTCATGTGTCTGTGTTGTTGTCTGTTTGTCTTGACGTCGTGCGTCTGTGTGCGTCTGAATGTCTGTGCGTATGTTGTGAGTCTGTCTGTGCGTCTGTCTGTTTGTCTGCTGTTGTGTCGTCTGTGATTGTAGTGTTGTATTAGTATGTATGTTTTGTATGTATGTATTGTGTATGTGACTTGTGGTATGTGTGTATGTACAGTATGTATTCTTATTTATAATGCCTACAAGAGAGACAATCCAGTACAGGAATTATAGTACTGGTCACAAAATGCAACAAACAAAATCAGACACAGGAAAGGAAATCCCTGCCCCGGAGAGCTAACAATCTAAGTGGTTTGATGGGAGATTTACAGAACAGCAGCGACGGGAAAAGTGCTTTATGGTGCAGTCATTGGTAGGAGTGACTGTGGGTATATGAACGGTAGGCCAGGAGTCTGGGCATTCAAATGCATCATTGAAGAGTTACATAGTTGCATATGTAGTTAGGTTGAAAAAAGACATATGTCCTCAAGTTCAACCCGTGTAAAGACGACAGATACTTTTCTCCTATATTTCTTTTCACATATTTTGATCCAGAAGGCAAACAAAAAACGCCAATGACTCGTCATCCATGATATCTCATAACGGGAAAATAAATCCCTTCCTGACTCTGATAATGGCAATCAGATTTCTTCCTGGATCAACATCCTTCCCATGTTTTTTATTTGGTATAATTATGTTCTTTCATTTTGACTGAGCCACCTGTGCTGAAGCAGAGATTCCTTAAAACCTGACCTGTTAGTGGCCCTCGAGGACTGGAGTTGCCCGCCCCATAAACTAGTTGATAATATTTGGAGCATCAGCTCAGTTCCCCGGCTACATTTTGAAGAGTAACTCAATCAGCAAAGGGTGCAGGATCAAACGATGTACAGTAAGTGTGACACACATCCATAATAACTATATAAGCCCTGCAAATCAGCAGTCCTTGTGCTGGCTGGCTTTACTATAAGCACACAGCGGCCCTCTGCTGGTGGGAATAGGATCATGTGACCTGAACAATAAATCCATTAACTTCATATGAGTCATAACTGGGAAACAAAGAAGATTTGTGACAAATTTGCAAGTTAAACATGATTTAATGGCACTGCCAGCCAAGCAAAAGGCACAATCAGAGTTACAAATGATTTAAAACATTGTTTCTAGGAATAAACGTGCGCATGGCGTCATTAGGGCGGTGGAGGATTATGTGCATTGTACAATTAAAGTCTTACTGCAACGGGTCGAATTTCTTTGTCATTCACAAACCGTCTCAGATTTCAGTTTAACTCCATGTATTGTCTTTCCTTTAATGTATGTCTGTATTATTCTATCTTTATATATATATATATATATATATAATATATATATATATATATATATATATATGAGGCGCCAAGGCGCTGACAGTGTACTCAGCACTATCCAAAGATATACAATAATATCATGAATGCAATAAGTGCAACAAAGTCACCACTAGGAAAGTCCCTGCCCCGGGAGAGCTTACTATCTATGGCCGCTTAATAGTGGGTGCGCTTGCTGCTCCGTGCGCACGTGGCACTTATATTGGCTGTGGTTAGCCAGGCATTCTATCTAGGGGGAGACGTGAAAGCTATGTATTCGCGCCGTACACAATCTTCAATGTTTGTGTGGTGTGTGGTGTTTTTTAATTTTTTTTTGTCTTTTTTGTGTAGTTGTGTGTTCTTGTATGTGTGTCTGTGTGTGTCATGTGTGGGTGTGTGTTGTGTTATGTGTTTTTGTTGTGTGTTGTGGTGTGTGTTTGTGTGTTTGCTGTTGTAGTGTTGTGTTTTATTAGTTGTGTGCTGTGTGTGTTTTGTGTTGTTGGTGTATATTTGTTGTTTTTTTGTGTGTGTGTATTATGTCTGTGTGTTATGTTGTATGTTCTGTATGTTGTCATGTTGTTGTGTGTGTTCTATTTAGTGTGTGTATAATATGTAGGGGAGAAGTGGAGGAGGGGTGGGATTGAGTGAGAGAGTGGAGGGGTGAGAATTATTACAGGGCGGGTCCGGATGAGGAGGAGGGAGGGTGAGAGTATGATGAGGGAGGGTGAGAGATGAGGAGGGGGGTGAGAAATGAGTCGGGGGGATGAGAAAAAGAGACTGGGGGTAGAGGAGAGGAGTGGAGTGAGAAAATGGTGGTGATGAGAGTGAGTGGAGAGGAGGGTGAGAAATGAGGAGGGAGGGTGGGAGATGAGCAGGAAGGGTGAGATATAAGGAGGGGTGAGAGATGAGGAGGGTGTAAAGAAAAGATCAGTAAGGGGTGAGGAAAAGGGTCTGGGGGTGGAGAGGGGGTGAGACGAAGATGAGGGGTGAGAGGAGGAGGAGGGGAGTGAGAAAGAGGTGTTACTGTATAATGTTTTAAAAATTAATCCAAATTCAAGGAGGGAGGGGGGGGCATGGTGCTGATAGTCTCCTGGGGTGCCGAATACCCTTGCACCGACCCTGCCTCCCCCCACTCCCTTTCCTCAGGGGTTGTGGATGTGTCAGGGGATTCAAACCTGGGGCAGGGGCGTGAAATCCTGCTGAAAAGTTCCCGCCCTTCCCTTTGTTCTGCTCGATGCCATTACTGTTATATTGTTGATATTTGTTACTTTTTTTAAAAAAAAGAAAGCGAAGGAAAGACATTGCTGTCTCGCATGGTTGCGGTCTTGCATGGTTGCGGTCTTGCATGGTTGCGGTCTCGCATGGTTGCGGTCTCGCATGGTTGCAGTCTCGCATGGTTGAGGTCCCGCATGATTAAGGTCTTGCATGGTTGAGGTCTTGCATGGTTGCGGTCCCGCATGGATGCGGTTTCGCATGGTTGCTGTCCCGCATGGTTGCAGTCTCGCATGGTTGCAGTCCCGCATGGTTGCAGTCCCGCATGTTTGCAGTCCAGCATGGTTGCGGTCCCGAATGGTTGCGGTCCCGCATGGTTGCGGTCCCGAATGGTTGCGGTACCGCATGGTTGCATTCTCGCATGGTTGAGGTCCTACATGGATGCGGTCTCGCATGGTTGCAGTCTCGCATGGTTGAGGGGGGCATTCCTTGGCATGTGTTGCGTTGCGGCTGTTTGTTGGGGGGGGAGGTAAGTGCACTTTAACCTTTGCAGACGGGGGCTGTTATGGTGGCTGGCGATGGCAAATGGGCAGGGCTCATGTGTACGTGATTCCCTGGGGCCCAGTCTCACCAAATGGCCCGGTTTGGTGGGTCTTCGGGGTAATTGGTCATGGTTTGGGTACTATCGGCCTTTACCCTGGGGGGTGAGGGGGAGAACGCTGGCAGGGTTGGCACTTCCCAGAGGTTTATTATTTGTGTAAATAAAGCCCCGGCCTTTTTACCTCCAGACCTTCCTTGTGTATTCATTTATAGGTGGGTTGCGAGGAGGGGCGGTGGGCTTCCGCACATGTCATGTGACAGCGCTGCATTGGGATTCATTTCAAATATTTTATTAGCTCAATGAAAAATCTATTTTTTTACCCAAAAAAACAATTTTACAGCCCAAACAGTTCAGGTTCCCACTGAGTTTCTTTGAGAAGCATGGATAATCCATATCTGGAGGCTGGACATTTTGCCGCTGTCATTTCAACACACTGGGATTACTCATCTATTGATATGCGGCTAAATCAGCAGAACTTGCTCCGTGTAAGGGGTTCCTTGTTTGCGTCGCACACATCTGTTTGAAGCAGGACTTGGACAACAGAACATTTTCTGCAATGGGGTGTTTCCTGGGCATTTTCGCATCAGGAATGCTGAACTAATCAGAGTAGCTAATAGGCTGACCAATGCTATAATCTGTGGCCTTCAGGGAACTACATCCCTCGCATGTTTTGGTGAGAAGCCAATTTACGGCCCTATATCCCTGTAAGGCAGAAAGCTCCAGTTAACATCATTGGACGAGGCTATTACATGCAAGTATTTCTATTCTTTTCTGTGAGAACATTCCTGTCCAGCAGCTGTTTCAAATACTGCTGAAAAACACATTAGTGGTGTTTTGGGGAGGAATTAGACTTCTTCGTGTCCCATACTGGATATAATGACTGTTGTATCAATGAACAATATCCACATGCTTTGGGTGTAAAATTGCAAGAGGAAAACTAGTGTCATCTTTGAACTGGTTATACACCCTCAAGACGATCTGGCAGCAAAGGCAAATTAGGTCATTGATAGATCTTGCAGTATTGGAAAGAAAGGAATTCCTTTTAAACACATTTGATCTCATTCTCATCATGTTTGCTACGGTGAATTTATGGCACGGCACCCCAAACTCACCTTGGCAAACTTGACACCCTCTACAACTCACTATGCCGCTTTGTCCTCCAATGCAACTACAACACACATCTCTGCGAAATGCTCAAAGAACTAGATTGGTCATCACTAGAGTCTAGGCGCAAAGTTCACCTTTCCTGTCTTCAAATACTTTCTGGGCAAGCTACCCACCTATCTGAACAAACTCCTCACCCCTACCACATGCAGCCCTTATCGTCTGAGATCTGACTCCAAAAGGCTGTTCATGGTCCCAAAGTTCAGCAAAGTATCTGACCGCTCCTTCTCTTGCCGTGCACCCCAAAACTGGAACAGTGTGATAGACACTCTCACAGCCGTCACCAGTCTAAGTTCTTTCAAAACTAAAGCTGTCTCACATTTGAATCTGGTCTGTAACTGTTATATACGCCTATAACATATATTATCTCTAACTGTGCATAGAACAGACGACAGAGAAGCCCAATGCTACATCCAACATGACAGAAATACACAGTAAAATACTTATATATTCTCTTGAAATAGGGTCATTTAGTTTAACCCTTTGGCCAAAGCGTTGTAAGCTCAGGGCTCAGGGGTTTCCAAAAAGAGCTTGCTGGGGTTCTGTGTTTTCTCTAACTGTACATGCAATGTCTTGTATATAATGTATAACCCTGCTCATTTATGTAACTGTATTTGTAACCATGTATTATTTGTCATCTTAACTCTGTGCCCAGGACATACTTGAAAACGAGAGGTAACTCTCAGTGTATTACTGCCTGGTAAAACATTTGATAAATAAATAACAATAGATAATCTTACCTTAGTAATATAAGGATACATTGTAGCTGCTGAGTTACACTGACTGAAGCAGCCATTATGTTAGGCACACAGTCAGCATTTTTACATATTTATAACAGGAGCACCAAATGATTTGCCAGTTTAGGTAGGAATGTAGAATTATACATTGTCACAGGCTTTACATATACAAATAAGAAAAAGGGAAGGAAAAAAAAGTTGGAAAGTAGTATTACTGCTTTAAGAAAACCCAAATAACTTTAATATTGCTCAATTTCTGTAACAACTTTTTGCAGTAACAAATGTAGCGAATAATTGGCATCAATGTGATGCTAAAATAATACTTTTATTTTCAGCAAAGGGACACACCAGATACAAACCCAAGAGCATTTGTTACACAGTATTATGTTAGACCAGCTGTATAGGACTATTATAGCACAGAGAAAAGGGCGCAAAAGAGAAAATAGATATTAACAATAAATCAAATAGAAGCACCAATTTTGAAATATTCATATATGCAATGTATAAGTACAATAATAACCTTAAAAGTCCACAAGATCCCCACACAGGATCTACATGTGGAAATCATCAAAATAAGGATAGGACGCAAAAAGGAAAAATGAATATATTGCTTTTAACAAATGCTTTAATGCGTGAGTGGGACCATAAGTATTCTTTATCATTGCTGTGTCTTGTAACAATGAATTAAAGCTAATCATTAGAGAAACACTTACTTGCGCATAGTATCATTTTAATTGAGAAATCTAATTGCCTGATTTTATTGTTAAACTCTAGGTCAGAAAGCCATGAAAAATTACTATTTTCTTCATTTACCACCCCACAACAAGCTCACCGAGTTAGAATGCATTAGTTTAATTAATTATCCACGGTGACCAATAAAGATGCAATTCCATTATAAAATCCTCTTTATGAAAAGAGAGGTTACAAAATAACCACAAATCCAGTACGTTTTTTCAAGAGTAATTTGTGAGTAAATAACTTTGGCTGATTTACAGAAACATTTTACTGACACGACATAGTTGTAATTAAATTAAATGTACGTACTGCGTTGTGCACAACGGGAACGATTGCCTGGGAAAGCTGTAGGGTGATCAGTTCCTGGATAATAATTACACTGTAATGCATTGGGATCCTGAGGAAGAGCGATTTCATTGGCGGTGACCGTCCCTGTGTCTTCTTTCAGCCGTGACGTCCAGTCCACACCCCCACGTACCACAGCAAAGGAGTTGTTTTTGCTGTTAAAGCAGCAATCCCACCTACTCGTTTCTTTTTTTTAACCCCCTTTACTGTTACACTTACAGCATGGTACCAATGGGTGCTTGGGAGATAGACTGTTATTTTTACTTCTGCGGATTTGTTCCTGAGTTACTTACTGGGGTAGTTACCATTGTTCTCCTTCCTTTTTCTGGAGTTCAATATGGCCGCCGAATATCAAGGGTCAATAGGAGGCTGCAATATTATTGGTTGTGGCTTCCTATTGGACGTCAGTGAATGGTAGTAATGGAGGGGCTCTCACGGCTCATGTTGTCCTGCCATGGGTGCTCAGCAACTTAGTTATACAGCAGGGGTAGCCAACTCCAGTCCTCAGTAGCCATCAACAGGCCTGGTATTAGGGATATCCCTGCGTCAGCACAACATGGCTGTCAACAATTGAGCAATTTGTGCTGAAGCAGGGATATCCTTAAAACCTGACCAGTTGGTGGCCCTTGAGGACTGGCGTTGGCCGCCCCTGGTATACAGGATGAAAACAGCAGCAACTCACATGGACTTGTGAATGGTGAAATAAATGTATTAAAAAAGGATCAACATTTCTATCACAGGATGAAGATGAGTTCTGATATCTCAATATCAATAGATCAGCGTATAATTAGAGGTCTACACGTGAGAGGTGGAGTAGCTCAGTCAGTAAAGGCACGGACCGGAAACAATGACACTGACTTTGAAGGGGAACCTGGTTCCAGTTTCAGCTCCTTGTGTCCATGGGCAAACCACTTTATCACCCTGTGCCTTGTCGGGGCAGGAACTGTGCCTATACAATGATGTGTACTGTGCCTCACTGGGAGAAAAACGCTACATGGAACAAGCTATAACACAGATCTCAAGAAGAATGTAGGGAGAAGTTAGGAGAACGTATCTGCAGCGTACTTTCTCATGATAAAATATATCACATTCTGTAACTATGATAATATTTCTTCTCCTATCCCTGAATCACGTTTGTAACCAGAGTTGCAATGAGTTGTACTGCACTAAAGGGTTTAAACTATACACTAAGATATATGGACAAATTCCACAAAAATATAACACATATTAGGATTTTTGAAATAAATCTGAGGATTTGTGGACGACTTTTATTGACGTGTTCCGGATAAACCCCCACGTTCCCACATAGACAAGCCTAAAATGTTCTGCAGCTGATGTAACATTGAGAGAGGGAACGTCCTTTTCTTGGCAAACGTTTAGAGCCGGGTGGCACAAAGACTTCGGACTCAGGGCATTGTTTTGTTAATTGATACTTTGTTACACAAAATGAAGACTTGATTATTTGTTGGCCACTGCTAGTACTGTATATCCGGAAGTAATTAAAAGCAAACAGCAGAGTTAACACGTGTAAACAGTGGATTTGTGTCTTGACTACAGTTTCCAAGAAACTTGAGTTTACAGAAAGTGTCTGGAAAACAACATCAGTTACAAGTCTGCCTGAAAGTTAAAGGAAGCAGCTTTATGGAAAATGAAGAGCCTTTATCAGATCACTGGCAGAATTCTACTTGCATTTGGCATTATAAGCATTATTTCAGGAGTTTTTGCCTTTTTCCCTGTTTTTAACTATAAACCATTGTTTATTGGATGGAGTGTTCGAGTTGCCTGTCCTATCTGGAATGGAGCTCTGGTAAGGAAATGGAAACATCTAAAAAAATAAATAAAAGTTGTATGAAATGTGTTGGTATTTACAGAACAAGTATCACATCCAGTACTCCGTACTTTCATGTCAGGGGCAATTCTATGCAAACAGTTCTTAAATATTCCTATATCCTGTACCAACAGTAATAGTTCAGAGTTGTTGGGTTGGAGAGGGGCTGGATATGGTTAAGTTCCCGAGGCATGTACTTCCACAAAACACCAGCATTATATAGTCCCCCTTTTTTGCATCCTCATCACACACTTCAGGGGTTCTGTCACTTTTTTTTACCCCCACCCCCCCTTACATAATTTATTTAATGCGTTGCTGAACCCTATCCCAGCTTCAAATTACAAAGCCAGTATAACCAGTGTCACACTGATGTGATGTAAAAGGTCAAAACAGCTGTCTGTGGGTGGGTTTACTGGCTAAAAAGTGGTGTAGTGCGGCAGGCATAAGCTTATAGGGGTCCATGTTAAAATGGATAAGAAGTAAAGAGTGTGCTCATTTGCATTTCATTACCCAGAATCCCTGGCTGCAGTAGAAGCACAGTACGCTAGGAGATAATGGGAAAAAGCAGGGGTTGCAGACCCGGCTGAGATATGGAAATGTGCTCACGAGGGATATTTTTGTTTGTTACATAATCACACAATAGTTTCCATCGTTGAGAAATGTTCATGCTAGGTTTTTTTTTCAGTCAGGAAAACAGCCTGTGCTGATGCTCAGATTCCAGATATTAAACGTGAAATAATGCATTTTATTTAGTAGTAGATCTGTAGGTAAGTTCATGATTTCTCTTTTAAAAAAACGACTGTGCTAATGCTAAAACCGTTACTGTAATGTGCTCTTCGCAGGATGGCGCTACTAAATAAATATGTACTATATACATACACATTCTAAATACATACTTTTTTAAATGATATTGGCTCCTGTAAGGAAACGTTTTGCTAATCTTTATTCAAGATCTAGCGTTAAAGAGAAACTGTTATTCCATGTGCATGTTGGTGAGCGGCTTCAGAATTCCTTAGTATTTGGAAGACATTGAGAAAGCCCACACACATTCTTTGTAAGTTGCTCATCAGTAGGAATGCTGTATATTTACAGGCCAGACACTTTCACTAGATATCATTTGACCTTCCAGTTTCAATTAAAACTTTGCGCTGCCTTGGAATGTCATCGCCATTAACAACAAACCATGTGGACTTGATGTGGCATTTGAACATACTGAACGCTGGGAAGCATTGCGAGTTATGCAGTACTTATAGCAAATGCAAACCCCACGTGTGAGCCCATTCACATGTCTCAGACAGGTGTGCAAACCTGCCCTTCCCCATTATCTATTAGGCTTGGTCCCCGCTGCCTGCTGCAGTGCCCGCTAAGACGGGCGCTGCGAGGTGTAGAGCCGCCCCTCAATGGGGCCGGGCCCGCTGCAATAGCGCACGCTGCGCTGTGCGGTCCGTTTTTCCTGCAGACAGGAAAATTGTGAGCAGAACTAGCGATGGAGCGCTAGGCTACACCCCCGGCATTCAGCCAATGAGGGCGAACCTGCCGGGTGATGTCATGGCCACGCCCCCGTCACGCCCATCTGTCTTTCCCTCTGCCGCTTAATGCAGACCGGGGAACTCGGCTGCATGCGCCGCCAGCCTGGCAGGCGCGCGCGCAACGCAGACAGCGGGGCCGTAGCCTTAGCATACAGTGCTTCCACTGCAGCAAAGGATTCTGGGAAATAACAAGCAAATGAGCACATAGTGTCACCTTTTGCTTCTTATCCATCTTAACATACAGCACTATATGCGTATGCCTGCTGCATTACACAGCGTTCCAGCACAGTCAGGGTTAAAGAAGCGCAGAGCCAGTTAACCTACTCACAGACAGCTATTTCCATATTTTGGGTCTCATCAGTGTGAGGCTGGTTATACCGGCGTTGCAATGTGACGCTGGGACAGACAGCACTTATAAAAATGTTACAGGATACCTTCATATGAACCCTGGCAGTAGTAGAAGGATCAGGAATAAAACCTCTGTCATTACAATCAGGATTCAATTACCAGGATCCTCTTGGAAGTTTGAAAAGGCTGCAACATAAAGCAAAGCATAGTATGAATGGTGCGTCTTCTCTGCACAGAACAAGGCGTTGCATGAAGGCTGACTCCCACCTCTGCTTCTATCACCCTCTATCCCCCATCCAAGCACCAGTACTGCCCTCTTTTTACAATCTGGCTTGTCGTAAAATATTTGCTACTCCAAATCTATAATGCTGCTTTCACAAACGTAAGAGTTAAGTCGCTTGTTATTGTTCAAAGTGTGATGTTTCCATGATGTGGAATGCAGAAGGACAATATGAAGATGAAACAATCTTTTTATTAACTGTGAGAGGTGACACGTCATTTTGTAATTAATAAGATATATCACAGATCAACGTGTTTAATCCGTTAGTGTTGGAGGCAGGTCACGGAACGTGGTGGAAAACCACTGGTTGTGGGTTCCTCCATCAATAAATGGGTTAGAGCAGGGGTGCGCAAACCTTGGGGGGGGGCGTTAGGGGAGCGCGGCGCTTACAGAAGCCCTGTGCTCTTCCTCAAAGCATTTAAATTAAATGCTGGGGAGCGCGCGCGAGGCCTCTGTAGCTCCCTTACTTGGTCTCCAGTGGCTTCTTGCACCGCGTTGTCATGGCAACGCGGCGTCAAATGATGCAGCGGGGTCACATGACGTCACGTTGCTGTCACATTACGTTGTGACGTCAAACGCCGGAAACAAGGTAAGGAGGAGGGGGGGAGGTGCCAGCAGGGGGGGAGAGCAGGCAGGGGGGCGCAGGTGAAAACGTTTGCGCCCCTTGGGTTAGAGTTTTGGGCAGATTGATTGATGTGATTTATATGATTTAGAATCCTGTCTCAGCCTTTTAGTAATAATACTGAGAAATAATGCTGCTCTGTTACTGTATAGTTTATATGTGTACATTGACTTACAGCTTTATATTGAGTTATAAACAAGAGGTTTACATATACAGTCACACTAAACTAAGTTTGTCCACATCTGATAACTGAATCTAAATGAATGTAGCTTTAGAAAGACCCCACTCGTCGTAGCCTCATTGTTTATGATTTCCCCCATGCCCTTGAGTAGCAGAAACCATATGAAAAATAACAGCCTTAAAAGCAGGAAACATGAGCCTTAATTCTGTGACATGCGACTGCAAACAGTAGCAGTGTGACCTTTACTTGGTACAGGGGTCTGATTAAAAACAAGTCACTTTCCCTTATGTTTACTGTCTCGCTGACCTGTGAGGACAGGACATCACAATGATGGCTATTAACAAAGGTCTAAACCAACAGGTCAGTTTTTAAGGATATCCCTGCTTCAGCACAGGTGGCTCAATCAGATTGAGCCACCTGTGCTGAAGAGCCACCTGTGCTGAAGAGCCACCTGTGCTGTCTACGACTGAGCCACTGATTAAGCCACCTGTGCTGAAGCAGGGACATCCTTAAAAGCTGACCTGTTGGTGACCCTTGAGGACTGGCGTTGCCGACCCCTGTCGGAGAGGGACTACAAGAAAAATCCTGGTCTAATCTGACCAATTTTCTTACCCTTATGTTGATTCCTTTTAGCATTATATTTCAATCAAACCTTCAATAAAACTTGGAAGAAGGTTAAACATTACAATATGTAAAGCTGTTCTAGATGTGAGGACTTGTATCGTTTAACTTATTTCTGCCTAAAGCATTTTAAAATCAAAAAAAGTTATTTTTTTACTCTTTCAAATATTTGTACTTGAACGTATGTTTTATATCCACATCTACTGTCCTTTAAATGGAACCAGAGTCCGGAAAAATCGAGGTAAGTGTATAAAAGTATGCACAAATCGACGACAATTTAAATAAAATTGAGTGTAACCATCAAGCATCTATTTAAGCTAGAAATCTAGTCGGCAAAGTAAAGAATGAGGTGGGGAACAATGGGCATATAAAATAATCATATATCATAGGTCAGACATGACGAGGAGGTGGAGGCATTTGGAAGAAACAAGACTAACCTTTCAAGCGATTCTTCCACTGCGCCTCGAGAGGAAAGTTTCCGACAAGTGTATTCTGCCTGTGCTGACATATGGATATGCAACTTGGGCCTTAGGCCGCATGTATAGTGCCCGCGACGGGACGGGTGACGTCACCCGTTGCCGTCGCCGCTAGCGAAAGTTATATTTCGCGTTTGCGGCGGCGTCACGGGCTTACTGGCGTTTGATTGGTTCAGGGGCTGTCACATGAGGCGACAGCCCTTGAAAAATCAAATATTGCCAGCTTCCAAAATTCGCGACGTCGCTCCGTTGCATTGTCGCCGTCACGCTTACTATAAGCGCATGCGGCGGCAATGCATTTGTTTTTGGTCGCCGTCGCACTGTACGCACGGCCTTATATGAGAAGATCATTTAGAAGCTTCAGACAACTGAAAGAATTATGGAGAGATGTATGCTGGGTATTTCCACAACGAGAAAGTAAAAAAATGAATGGGTTAGAAAGCAAACAAAAGTCTGTGACATCATCAGAAGTGTGAAAAAATTGGTCCAGACATACAGTATAATCAAGAATAATAATAATAAAAAAATAAATGCATATCATTGGACAAATATGGTTCTCCACTGGAATCCAAGGGAACGATTAAAAGTAAGATGGGAAGATTAAATTAAAAAATTGAAAATGTGGAGAAGAGCGGCTTGCAACCGCAGTACCTGGAAGATCATTGGGGAGGCCTTCATCTAGCAGTGGATCGACAAGGGCTGAAGATGATGAAGATGAGGTGTCACAGAAGTGTGTATGTTGGAAAAATGCAAAAGCAACATAAGTGGTAAAATGTCCTTATCCCACGACATGAGTCTTTTAACTGGCGTCTACTTTGAAGCTTGTGCAGCATGTATACAATGTACGTACAGGCTAATAAAAATGTATTGTATTTGTCTCTTGGCTTTTATGAACACTAGTACTTCCACGCAGACAGGGCACTTGCGTGGAAAAAGGTGTACAGGTTTTGTCTGAAGTCCACGCAAGTTTTTCTGTATTGTCCGTGTCATACAAAACATTTTAATTTCAAAGTCTGACATTGTCAGAGCATATTCCTGGCAGTTCAGAGTGAAGCAAATTTGCTAACAAAGCAGGACCCCGCTATATACGCAACACATAGAATATTATATTACATCACTGGGATTCTACATTGTATTCTTTACTTTGTAATTCCTTCTCTGTGCCGGCTCGGACTGGTCATTTAATTACATGTGGAAATCCCCAATGGGCCATGACATCAGTTCCATACTGACCAAGTGTCATGGAGACTCCTGAAATCTTAGGTAAACCTCACAAGACTGTGCACATCTAGCATAGCAAGTCTGCCTGAGAGTGAGGATGCAGTGAGAGTCTGTTGGCTCTGTGTTTATCAGTCTGTGTATGTATGAATACATGTATAGAGTTATGAGTACATGCATGTATGAGAGTAGGTAACCGGAAGTGGAATTCTGTGGGGGAAGAAATAAGCGGTGCACTGCTTGGAAGAAACGATAGGGCTGGATCGCTTGAAAATATATTAAAAGTATTTGTTTATTGATACATTGGCAACATTGGAAAAAATGAGAACAGGCAGAGAAAACTCTGACGCGTTTCGCACTTGTGTGTGCTTTTTCCCCATATGAGAGTAGGTATGTATGTATAAACTGGTGTGTGTGTGTGTGTGTGTTTGTGTGTGCACACTTATTTAAGTTATGGTGGGTAAAAAAAGTGACAAAAACCCTCCACAGTAAAGCATATAGCAAATGGAAATATTACTGTATGCTCATTTGCATGATTTAAACTCTAATATATTCTTCTCTTTAAACAGGCTATTTCAGTTGGCGTTCTCACACTTATGGCCTATAAAGAATGGACACAGAGATCACTGGTAAATTTACATAACATTTTACTACTGCAAAGAGCATTTTAAGTAAACAACAAAAATTAATGCAATCAGTCTCATTCATGCTTCGAAATACATTGCGCCTCTGTTGTGAATCTTTATACAATATTAAAAATGCAATTCTATCAGAATTATACTTTTGTTTCTAGAATCTGACCCAAGGGGCCTGGTAACCCATCTGTTTCAGAGATATTGAACATGTGAATTTTCGGGCACCTTTTGGTATCCAATACCCGTAATTTTGTTCAGCTGACGCGTTTTGTGGTACTTACCTAATGCATGATGCATATATATTTCTTGCTGCTCAAAAGTATTTTAGAACTCTGCTTTAGTAGGCAGTCACAGTCCTTATAAACCACGCACTTGTATGTACTGTATGTGCAGACACAAGGGCTGCCAATAATATATCTTTTTTTCTCCTGCTTTGGCCTTTGAAAAATCCTCTCAAGTCCTTAAAAACCCCGTATAACACACAATTTAAGTTTTTGCCAAAACAGAGGAGCACGAAGCTATCCAAAGTGTTTTTACACTCAGCGTCCTCACGAGTTAAATTAGTATATTCAGTAATATAGTCAACTTACCTCTTTTTGTTTTTACGATGTAAGTTGTAAAGTGTAAAAAAAGAGAAAAACAATGATTTATTTATGTTTTACTGGTACTACTGTGATCTGTGCAACTGATATAAATAAGGAAACATTACTCACCAGAAATGACCGCACTCAGTTTTAAAATAAAACACTATTGATGCAAATAAGAAATACTGGTTGAATTTAACGTTTCAGAAACGGTTAAGGCCACTTCTACCAAGCCAGTCTTGTCAACCGCAGCTAAATAATAAAACAGAAATATGCACATTTTCTACTTCTTCCATTTTCTTGCTTTCTTCCTCATCTAATCTATTGGTTTAAAAACCCAGCTACCCGTATTCTGGTTGGAGAGGGCAGCAGAGCACTCGGCATCGGTGATAAGAGTGAAGACCTGTGTGCAGTCTTACCAAGAGCCAGTTCCCTGAAAACGCTCTCTACGTCTGCATTGCTTTTGAGGAAGAATCAGCATCGCGTTGGCAAAGGGTCAGAGAACAGTGTTGGTCGTTCTCTATATACTGTGACATTTTGCACCAGTATTAGTCGAAGTCATCTGAACTGGCAATGCCTAGTGTAGAATATGGGTCCCACAGGGATATGAACGCAGCATTGAGTGAGTCACGTTCATTATCAGCAACAACATTCGGAAACCTATTGGCCAGAGTTTGCAGTCATCTGATGAGTTCTTGATGAGCGTCCACATTTTTTACTCTTTTTAACACTTTGTTTAGTGGTAACAGACGATATAATCCTTTTGTCCCCTACTCGTAAAAGTCTCTCACATTGGAGAAGGACTCTTATTTTATCATCCAAGGCGAGAGCCTCTTTCTCCGACAGGTTCCATGATTTAAGTTCTATGAAAACTGCTTAATCTTGAAGCTGGTTTATACGCTTGTAGTCAATGGACGTAAAGTAATTTGTTTGGATGTTACTGCACAGAACTGCACAAAGCTTGTGATGAACTGGCAAAGAAGAGTGAAGGTAGTGCACGCACTCAAACAAAAAGGGGGAAAGTGGGGTACTTAACCGTCGGTGCGCTGGTTCTGGGGAGCTCCTGATGTCCCAAATAGATCCAGTGAAGAAGGCTACACCTTGAGAAAGGCAGTATTACTACCGAAACGTTGGATTCCTTAGCACAATAAACCCCTTTACATTTGAGGATTAAGACCGTGAGCCTGATTCTTCTTCTTCACTGGCAAAGAAGAGAACACAATTCTCAATAAAGCTGGTGAACATGCGGCCTTTCTTGCTGAAACATAGGGTTGAATTTAGGAAACTGCGGTAAAATAGCCTATACAAAATTAAAATATAATTTCGCCCCATTTTAAATTGCCCTCCTTTCTGTCTATTTTAGTATTGAAGTATTCTGTCAATGCGGGCCACTGTTCCCAGGTTCGGTTGACACATTGCAGCGTGGCTAGCCACCTTGTGAAGCCCGGCCACAATATTGCGTGGCAATACTCCACTTCCAGCAACTCCTAAATGTCTTTAAATTCACCTTGCCGTTTCCCAGATGATTTAAAAAAAAAAAAAAAGAATAAGCATCCCTTGTTAGCTGTTCACATACATCTGGAAGTTCACTGCAGGCATTGGGATGCAAATAAGTGTGCTACGTGGCAAGTGCAGTGACGGAACCAAACATTCTCTTGTTGCTTCTTGACTGGTGAAAGAACTGGATTGAAATCACCAATCATTGCTCCCGCTCCACATGAAGACATGCTTAAGCAATTTTTCCAGGGAATTTGATCCTCTTCACATGCCTTGCTGGCCACACTGAAGAGATTTTCTACTGGAGTTTTCTTTTCCCTCCTCACTTTTTACAAGTGGGTTTCGACCTTTTCACTGGTGAAAAATGTGAACCGTTGTGACCGTCTGTCTTGTGACAAAATACACAGATTCACAACAAGCTCAGAGAAAAGCCAACCAATACCACACAATATATATATGCATATAATATATATATATATATATATATATATATATATATATATATACATATAAGTGCTAGTGGGCGTGGCTAAATGTATACAACAAAAAACAGACATGCCCAAAGCTACTCCCAATGTGACAAAAATACACAGTGCAATACCTATATATCTCTTGTAAAAAGGGTAATTTAGTTTAACCCTTTGGCCATAGCGTCTTAAGCCTGCTGCCACTTACAAGGCATGACCGTCTGTCTTGTGACACAAATATCAGTCGATTCATCGATGAGGATGAAAAAACTAATGTTTCATTATATGTAGTCGTTTCTTTTATAGACTCACCCAGGGCTTGTTCAATGATTTCCTCTGTCTTTGCTTGTGAACACTGGCATGTTTTTAGCATATGTCACTGGCGGGAAATATTTTTGGCACCAAGTTAGTGAAACTCTCACTTAACTTCACTGGGAAGGTATTTCCATGGGCACCCTTTGCCCCCGGAAGCTCTGCATCCATCACACTCGTACTTTTCATGGCGGATCTCTGCTGTGCTGCTGGGATTTCTTTTGTCTCAGTTAGTAGTTTCCTGCTGTTTTCGATCTTTATAACCTCCCAGCCAGCGGGCAGCTCAGAGCTGCTAGATGTGGACATGGCTGCTGTTTCCCTTTCTTTCAGCCACTTGAACGGATTTTCCCACTCACTCATACACCGCGGTTGATGCGCTTTCCTATCCATTTTCTTAGGAATATACACACTGCAAAGACGCTAACGCGAGTAGGTTGTCTGTGTCCGTCTTCCCGACGGGCAGGGTGGACAGCTGGCTGCATTGTGCTTTGTCATGAAAAATATCACTAACATTCCCCAATCAAATTAAAGTCCTTCGTCCTCCTCATTCCCACGCCACCCCCTCTTTATTCCCACACCAACACCCCTTTATTCCCACACCACCATCCCCCTTTATACCCACACATACCTCCCTCCTCCCCACTGGCAGATTAAGCCCCTCCGGCACCCCTTGGCACAAGACTTTGGGGGCCTTTCCTCGAGGCGGCCCTCCTTCTGCAGGACCGTGGGTTCAGTTGATGTCGGGTCGCCATGATACCCCTCTCACACATACACACACACACTTTACCTTGGGTGATGTTCGGGGACTCTGCAGCTCCCTCTTCCGGTCGGACGGAGGTTGGCTCTCGGCGTCGAAAGGGGGAGAGAGTATGGCAAACAGTGACTGCCGGGCTGCTGCATTGGGAGCTGGGGAGTCGCAACATCGGCCCACCGCAAGTTACAGGGGACCCTAACCTTGGGTGCTCCTAGGCAGGTGTCAGTGTACATGGACCCCCCCCCCCTCATACCCACTATCAAAACCTGTAGTTTTTTCCTCTGCAATATTACAAAGATACGCTCGGCTGCTAAAACTCTGACTCAGGCCCTCATTCTCTCCCGTCTCGATTACTGCAACCTCCTGCTGTCCAGTCTTCCTGCCTCTCACATGTCTCCCCTACAATCTATCCTTAACGCTGCTGCCAGAATCATTCTACTCTTTCCTAGATCTGTCTCAGCGTCTCCCCTGCTGAAATCTATCTCCTGGCTTCCTATCAAATCCCGTATCACACACTGGATTATCCTCCTCACTTTTAAAGCTTTTACACACTTCTGCCCCTCCTTACTTCTTAGCCCTAATTTCTCGCTATGCACTATCCCAACTCTTGATTTCTGCTCAAGGATGTCTTCTCTCTACCCCCTTTGTATCCAAAGCCCTCTCCCGCCTTAAACCTTTCTCACTGACGGCCCCACACCTCTGGAATGCCCTTCCCCTCAGTACCCGACTAGCACCCTCTCTATCCACCTTTAAGAACCACCTTAAAACACACCTGCTTAATGGAGCATATGAGTAGCTCCGTGGCTGATACTGTACACCTCATACATCAACTTTGGGCCCTTGCAGACGCACTTACCAAAACGCCCTCCTACTGTCTCTGTACGGTCTTCCTACCGACCAATTAGATTGTAAGCTCTCCGGTGCAGGGACTCCTTTTCCTGAATGTTACTTTTATGTCTGAAGCACTTCTCCCCATCATGTGTTATTTGTATTATTTGTTATTTACATGATTGTCACGTGTATTACTGCTGTGAAGCAATACTGTAAGTACATTAATGGCGCTATATAAATAAAGACATGCATACACACACACACAGATCCCCACACCCAAATAATTAGGATCCAAATTTCCTGAAGGTAAAGAAGCCGCCTCCACTTCCTCTCTGGCATGTGGCTTAAAGGCGAGTGTGTGAGGCAACTGCAGGCTGTGTAAAGGCAGTGCCTGTCGCTCACCGCTGGGGACTTGATTCTTGCACCCACAATGCCTTGCTCTTAAAGGAGACAGACCGCTGCATCTTCACTCGTCTGACAGCCGTGACATTTAAAAAAAACAAATCCTGCTAGCTGTTTTGTGGCAACAAAATCTGGAAACATTGATAGAATCCATCAAAACGACAGCTCTGACATATGCCATTTTATCATTATAAATAGTGATATTTCCATGCAATTTGTTGCAAAGATGTATACTTCCCAAGCACTTCCTTGTGCAGTTTGGAAATTTGCCCAGGCAATATCGATTGGAGCTGGGATTAAGAAAACCAAAGAAAACTACACCATCAAAAGACATTGGTGTTTAAGACATCTATAACAAACAATGCACAAATGACATACTTCAATAAATTGTCTGTATGGTATTATAAACGAACATAACTGTTGATTTTTTATTTTTATCCCACTTTTTTTTTTAACAGCTAGGAAACCCCCGGGGGGACCTTTAGAACCGAACTGCTTTAATTTCATCTCCGGGAGAACACCAAGTTCCCGAGACACTTACCAGTGAAGTTACCGGTTTTAAAACACCCTCCATGTGAGATTAAATGGGCGTCACATCTTTCAGGTTCCGTGGGCCAATAGGAAGTCGTGACGTCATCGGCTGTGGCTTCCTATTGGACAGCCATGTAAATACTTTAAAAAACAAACAAAAAAAACAAGAAGTAACACAGATAACTTCACCAGTAAGTATCTCAGAAATCGGGGGGTGTGCACAGAAATTAAAATACAGTAGTGTAGCGCAGTACCCTCAGTTTCCATTATGTACAAAGAAAAGGGGGAGTTTGTTAGGTGAGATTGCTGCTGTAAGCATGTTTGCTACATTATCGGATCTCTATATATCATGATGGGTGATGGGAGATGGGAGATGGGTGATGGGAGATGGGTGATGGGAGATGGGTGATGGGAGATGGGTGATGGGAGATGGGTGATGGGAGATGGGTGATGGGAGATGGTTGATGAGAGATGGCTGATGAGAGACGGCTGATGAGAGATGGTTGATGAGAGATGGTTGATGAGAGATGGTTGATGGTGATGGGTGATGGGTGATGGATGATGGTTGATGGGTGATGGCTGATGAGGAATGGCTGATGAGAGATGGTTGATGAGAGATGGTTGATGAGAGATGGTTGATGAGAGATGAAAGATGGTTGATGAGAGATGGTTGATGAGAGATGGGTGATGGGTGATGAGAGATGGTTGATGGGTGATGGTTGATGGGTGATGGTTGATGAGAGATGGTTGATGAGAGATGGGTGATGGGTGATGGTTGATGAGAGATGGTTGATGGTTGATGGGTGATGGTTGATGAGAGAAGGTTGATGAGAGATGAATGATGGGTGATGGTTGATGAGAGATGATTGATGAGAGATGGTTGATGAGAGATGGTTGATGAGAGATGGCTGATGAGAGATGGTTGATGAGAGATGAAAGATGGTTGATGAGAGATGGTTGATGAGTGATGGGTGATGAGAAATGGTTGATGGGTGATGGGTGATGGTTGATGAGAGATGGTTGATGAGAGATGGGTGATGGGTGATGGTTGATGGTTGATGGGTGATGGTTGATGAGAGATGGTTGATGAGAGATGAATGATGGGTGATGGTTGATGAGAGATGGTTGATGAGAGATGGTTGATGAGAGATGGATGATGGGTGATGGTTGATGAAAGACGGTTGATGTGAGATGGTTGATGAGAGATGGTTGATGTGAGATGGTTGATGAGAGATGGTTGATGAGAGATGGTTGATGAGAGATGGTTGATGGGTGATGGTTGATGAGAGATGGTTGATGGGTGATGGTTGATGAGAGATGGCTGATGAGAGATGGTTGATGAGAGATGGGTGATGGGTGATGGTTGATGGGAAATAGTTGATGGGAGATGGTTGATGATAGGTGATTGATGAGAGATGGGTGATGAGAGATGGTTGATGGGAGATGGTTGATGGGAGATGGTTGATGAGAGATGGTTGATGAGAGATGGGTGTTGAATGATGAACGGGTCAGACTCTGATGTTTCATAAATCTTTGCCCTAATGAAATGAAATCACCCTGTAATATTTCTTTTTATATTTCCAGTGGGAAGCTACATTCACCCTGGGGCTACTAAGTGTCATTGGAGCACCAGTTCAATTTACAATAGCCATCGCATCCATTCTTATTGGTCCATACTGCTACTACTCTTTTGCTGGGATTACTGGGACCAACTATCTTGGCTATGCAATTACATTTCCATTCCCTTATGCCAAGTTTCTGAATGTGTGCCAAGATCCTTACTTTTACGAGTGGTACTTTCTGATTCTACAAATCATCGATCTTTTGTCAAGTGTCGCCATTCTATTCTCATCTATGGCATTAGTGATCCGACTTTCAGCGAGGATAATACATCTGGGAACCCTCAATGTAAGTATAGGCTTCATTATTAGTATTTTGTACATGTTAATCCACATAACCAAATAACACACTTTCCCAGAGGTTATCAACGGATAGCTGGCATCATGAGCTTTTATTTTTTGTAAATTGTTTATTTATAATCCACATTTTTATAAAATTTAACATATACAAAACAGTACAACACAACTTAAAAAACAGAACACAAAAGACACAAAAAAAGAAATTTCAGAGTTTTTACACTTTTTCACAGCCAGCAATACTCAAGACTTATTGTATAATAACATACAAAGTGAGTTATACATTAGCATGCCGGATATACAGTAACACATTAGCTGACAGCATTAATAATAACAAAACAAACACAAAACAAACAATCCAAAAAACTAACAAATAAAAAATAGAAAATTATTGGGCTTAAACAAAATAAAATAAATACTAGAAACAAGTCAATCCCATAAATAGTAGTCCGGATTATCCTTATTATTATTATTATTATTCTCATACGGCAAATATGTCCACTTTCCGACCCTCTCACACTGTTCTATTAGCAGTAATCTCTGACTATGGCAGCCAGAGGCGTTCACATTTTGACTTATTGTCAGTGGTTATATGTGATAGTTGTTCTATTTCATGACCTCCCCTATTCTCGACTCCCATTGTCCCATAGTGGGTGCCTCCATCTTTTTCCAGTTGGCAGCGATGGCACCTCCTGCTGCATTTAGCATGTGTTTTAATAGAGATTTCCTAATTCTGTGCCCCTTGACCCCTTCTCTGTTTAGCAGTGTAATACTCGGGTCTTTTGGGATTCTGATCTTGGTAAAATGAAAAATCTGCTGTAATATCATATCCCAAAACCGCGCTATTATCTTCCACTCCCACCAGATATGAAGCATTGTTCCGACCTCCTCACAACCTCTCCAGCACTTACTAGACGTTCCTGGGTAACAGTCTTTCAGTTTTTGTGGTGTGTAATACCATCTGTACATTATCTTATATACATTTTCTGGAATATTCGTTGATATCGAGGCAGAGCTGGCATTGCTCCACATCTGTGTCCATCTGAGGGCACATCACAAGCTTTTTCAGGAGAGATGGATAATAAATATGTATTTATGTCATTTTGTTTCACACACACCATAGTCCTATTGTTTCGTTGGTAGGATGTAGATACCATTTTACACGTGGTCAGGGTTGTATTGCGGGTCATGTGTAACACAGAAACAAATCATATTGAGCCGTTTCCTTGCTTCACAGTTGCACCTGTTCTGTACCAAAGAAATATTCATACATCATCCCTACTACTTTTCATTAAAGGTCACTGGCTGTGCAGAACTCCTAAACCTCTTCTTCAGAGCAGGGGTGCTCAACTCTGATCCTCAGGACCCTCTCATCCCCCCCCCCCCAACATGTCAGGTTTTCAGGATATCCCAGCATCAGCACAGGTGGCTCAATCAGTCCCTGCTTTAGGGACTCTGACTGAGCCTCTAATTGAGCCACCTGTGCTGAAGCTGAGATATCCTTACAACCTGACCTGTTGGGGGGCTTGAGGACTGGAGTTGAGCACCCCTGCTTTAGAGAACAGAAAGCCCCAGTTATGCCATGAATTGTAAACAGACAACATTGCTGCTCGATCCTCTTCACCGTTGTCGCTTTCCATTCTGACTTCTAAAGTTATACCCATGTTGCTACCTTCTTTTTGGAGAAGGTTTCTATCAGGAAATAAACAGCATCTTTTTTTCTGCAAGCAAAATAATGTAGAATGTCCTTCATATCCAGAAGTTCGCCCTAGTAGCCCATCTTTCAGTGATGGGTTGACACTAATGAAGCCCCTTTGTGCTGAACAAGAGATGAACTGAATTTGAGCGAGACTCAAATAATCTCCAGGATAGAGAAGCAAAGTATACTGAATAACAGCCATAGAAGTTTAGTTAAATAAAAACAATTAATTGAGAGTTCTCTCTTCCCCCCCCCCCCCCCCCCCCCTCTCTCTCTCTTTTGTAGGTACAAAGACATATTTGGTGAAGAGATTTAGACGACTACTTTCAGAATCGGGATTTTGTAAAATATGTTTTCTATGTTATTTGCCTTTTTTTGTCTATGTGAAGAGAAAGTGAACAAATAATTGCGTAGCAACAGATCCTTTAATGGCTAATTTTTCATTTTGAAAAGCACTTCGGTCGCTTCTTCAGGAGTTTAAGTTGACATCTTTTGTTCGTGTCTAATTTCTGTTGACTCAAGAAAATAACGAGGATGGATCAGTATTGTAATCTTGAAGGACTATTTATGTGAATTTTGGCACAAGCCTGTTTGCACTAAAGCTGTGTAAAACACATTAGGGTTTGTTAAATAACATCTCCTGGTGCAAAACTGGAGTAATATCAGTGTAAAAAATAAAACTGCGCCAAATTTCATGTAGAAAAACTGCTAACTACCTTTCGTGGAATCCTTTCTTTAAAAAAATCTTGTGCAACTCTTTGCCCCAATTGTTCCCCCAGCTAAACAGCCAGGGTTATGTGATAAACAAACCCTATTGTGTTACAATAGGTTAAAGCAGCAGTCCAAGCTGCCGTTCCCCCACCTTTAATATGTTCATCAATACAATCCGCACAATGATAAGTAATTAGCTAAATTGTTAATCAATCCGTTCTCCTGTGATCGATCGGCGAAGATTCGGCTCAGGGGTTCACTAAATGGCTGTCAGTGCAGCAAAAGAGGAACAAAAATGCAAAGTTCTGTGGGGAAGATCATGTGACCAGGCAGTCACTAGATACAATTGGTGCACTGCTAGAGAGAGGGCAGGGCTCATAAAGGGGTGTGCCAGAGCCTGTTTCAGAAGCGGAAGGGGATGTGACTTTATAAATGGTTGCTACAGAAACAAAAAATGCTTGTTACATTATAATATATTGTATTTTCTCACAGAACATAACTGACTTATTTTAAAAAAAAAACACATTTAGGATATTGCTTGGTCTGCAGCTTTAAGATATGATGTGATTAATTAAGCTTGTAGCAGCAATTCATTATGCATGTTTTCATTATATGTATATTCATAACTTGGGGTAAATCCACATGGCTCATTCTCTGGGAAACCACCTATTTCAAGAGATAACTAAGAATACAAAACGAAAATCACAAACCCGCTGAGACCTTCTGTTGGCTCCAATAGTCACTGGTAACCTTCTGGCCAGTGAGCCAATGAGAAAGAGCAATGTTAGCGGGTCACTAATGGTATATGCATGGTCTTTTTTAATTGATTTGTAGGGAAGGTGTTGCCATGGTCGTTTCTCCTAATTTAGGATTTAGTAAACTATACATTTTTAATGTCTATGGAATCAAGGGTTTGCTCAGTATATGCTCAGTTCATATACCAAGAGAACCCGGGTTTGATTATGGTGGGAATTTCTGCATTATCGTGTCTATGGAAATGCAGGCCCAACAAACTCCGAATAGCTTGAGGGCCAATTCTTAAGTCCGACTGCAAGACTCGGGCCGCACCAAGAAAAACACTTTTATCTTGAGCTTTTCCTATTAAAAATATGTTAACGTCACTGGTATCTCTCTCCCCTTTCCTCTCTCTCTCCCCCATTCTCTCTCCCCCCATCCCCTCTCTCTCCCCCCATCCCCTCTCTCTCCCATCCTCTCTCTCTCTCTCTCTCTCCCTGATCCTCTCTCTCTCTCTCCCTGATCCTCTGTCTCCAACCATCCTCTCTCTCTCTCCCCCTATCCCCATCTAGGAGGAAACAGAATCCCGGCAAGTTGCCCTGGGGGAGAGGAGGGAGACTCTCTCCCTCTCCCCTCTCTCTCTGCCCCTCCACCCCCACTCTGTCTGTCTCACTCTCTCCCCCATCTCTTCCTCTGACTTTCCCACCCTCACAAAACACACACACACAGGGCCACCAACAGGGGGGAAAGCCGGTGTTGGCGTCCTGGGCCCCGTGGTTTTTAAAAAAAAAAACAACAAAAAAACCTGCAGTGTGGCTGCACCCGGCGCCGGGTCTCTCTGACGGCAGCGCCGAAAGTCAGCTGGGCTACGTTTCCGGCGTGCCGGTGTGAGAGGGAGGCCTGCCGCGCACGTGAGCCAGACAGATACCTGCAGCGGTGCAGGGGCAGCGGCAACTGCTGCGACCTGCCGCCGGGCTCCCCACCGTACCGTCAGCCCCCATGGTCATGTACCCCCCCCCCCATAGCACCACCAGCCCCCGCAGTACCGCCAGGGTCCCGAAAGCTTTCTTTTTTTCTTACTTCTGACACGTCCACACCAGCGGGGGGTGGGGGGGGGGGGATTGGTAGCAGCTGGATGCACTTCCAACAGCTGGGAGAGGGGGGGGGGGCACCATATATCCCAGAGCAGGGCTGTTTCTAGGGGGTTGGGCAGCTTCCTCCATCCTGATTGGCTGCTGCTGGGTAATGCAGCCAATCTGGAGGTGGTGTCATAAGCCTGGGGGTGGGGCCAAGGAGAGGAGGAAACATTGTGTCCAGTATTTTTGGAGAAGCCACTTGGCAACCCTTGGCCTATATTCATTAAGAGAAAAACAACGTGATTAACAGAACTCCATCACCGAGGTCATTCCAAAAGACAAAATAATGCTGAATAAGAGTCCAACGGGGAAGAGAGAAATTATTTTCGCCACCCTGACTTTAATAATCACTTGTAAAGCCATCACAGCCAGCGTGCTTTATCTCTGACAAGACGATCTTAGTATTTTCAAGGTCCACCAGAAAGCACATCTGCATATTACAGATCTGCTGCCTGTGTATACTGCATTGTTTGAAGATCATTCTTTTCACCTAAGTTAACCTTACAGTATTCATCAAGTCGAACACAAAGGCAGCGTCCTTTCAAGATCAGACATAGTTCAAAGGAACAAGATCAAAGTTCTTTGAGGATTCCCTCCTTAGATTTCCAATCTTCCTTTTCATTTATTTTTACCCGACCTGGCTGAATTTTTAATGGCCCTTTTTCATATTATTATTATTATTATTTTTTATTTCAAAGTACAGCATGTTACTTTATGGCGCTATAAAAATGCCTAAAGAAATGACAGTGTAGTATGGCCAGGCAGGTGTTAAAGTATTTTCACTACAAGTTAATAAAACGAACTAAATATAATAGTCGCATGGGACAGAGGTTCAGTAGGAGGGAGCGGCTCAGTGAGTAAAGACGCTGGCTCTGATAATCCATGACACTGAGTTGGAATTAGGGGAACCTGGTTCAGTTCCCATTATCAGCTCCTGATGGCTGTGGGGAAGTCACTTTAACTTCTTGTTCCTCAAGCACCAAAAACATAGATTGTAAGCTCCTCTGAGCAAGGACTGTGCTTGTGTATTATGTACTGTAATTGTGGCACGCCTTGAATCCTATTGGGAGATAAGCACTATATGAAATACAGCTATTATTATTTCCATTTCCATTGCATTGAAACGGACAATAAATAATATGTTTAGTTAGGTTATGACAAGTCAGACTTGAATAATAATTTTGACTCGGAGAACATGGAAAAAAGTGAAGAACCCAGCAGAATGATGGAGATCCTATCATAATACTTTGTGTAGTTATTTAACCCAGCGGTGCGCAAACTGTGGGGCGCGACCCCCAGGGGGGCGCGACACTGCCGACGGGGGGCGCGGGGTTTACAGAGGCCCCGCGCGCTTCCCGAAGGCACTTAAATTAAGTGCCGGGGGAGCTGCAGGGCCTCTGTAAACCTAACTTACCGTGGCTCCGGCGGCTTCCTCCCTGTCTCGTCATGGCAACGCGGCGTCAAAATGACGCTGCGCGGTCATGTGACGTCACGTTGCTATGGCAACGTGACGTCATTACGCCGGAGCGCGGGTAAGTTGGGGTTGGGAGGGGGGCGCGGGAGTGAGGGGACAGCCGGCAGGGGGGCGCAGGGAAAAAAGTTTGCGCCCCCCTGATTTAACCTATAAAGAGGCCGTCTGTCCCTACATTCATAAATATGATGATCATTTAAAAAAAATATATTCTGGCTTTAGATGTAGATTTGAAAAGTCCAAAGATGCACATCTGGGGGTGGGCAACTCCAGTCCTCAAGGGCCACCAACAGGCCAGGTTTCCAGGATATTCATGCTTCAGCACAGGTGGCTCAATCAGTAACTCAGTCAAAGATTGAGCCATCTGTGCTGAAGCAGGGATATCCTGAAAACCTGACCTGTTGCCAGCCCTTGAGGACTGGAGTCGCCCAACCCTGATGTGCATTGAATAATTAACAAAACACACAAAACCCCAGCAAGCTCTTTTTTGGGAATCCCTGTCGTCGTACATTGAATAATGTAATATTGTGCAAGTGCTCTTTTGTTGCAGATCCAGTTAATCTGTTATGAAGAAGTACGAAATGCTCACAGTGACCTTTAAATGACCGGAGGATACAGAAGCTTATCTTCATATCGACTATTCATAACGTGTGATGGATGGTAAACCACTAACACCGAGTGAGAAAAAATGACAGCAAAGTAAATGAACTGTTACCAGGGTTTCTGGAAAAACTCTGCACAGAGCATGCTATGAAGTTTAGGTGCAATTGTGACCCTGTCAACTTTCTTTTATACACTTCTAGGTACGCAGGTGAAATAAGAGAAAAAAATTATATTTCCGTACAAGTATCATGCGATGCATCTCTGTGACATTTATATCAGATATATTATAATAATAATAGCACGTTCTTGTATAGCGCTGCTAGTTTTACGTAGCGCTTCACAGAGATATTTTGCAGGCACTAGTCCCTGCCCTGTGGAGCTTACAATCTATGTTTTTGGTGCCTGGGGCACAGGGAGATAAAGTGACTTGCCCAAGGTCACAAGTAGCTGACCCCAGGAATTGAACCAGGCTCCCCTGCTATCAAACTCTGTGCCAGTCAGTGTCTTTACTCACTGAGCCAGTTCCTCTCCCTATATTATAGAATGAATAAATCTGGTAATAAAAACATTTACAGGTCTTACATCTAAGCCATATTGACGTAAAATCAAAGTGCTCCACACATGCTGTATGTCGAGTTTACAGTATGTGCTGCTAATACCACTTAATGAACTCCCAAAAAGCCGCCGCAGGGGCAGAGCAATGCTTCGCCGGCCGATCAAAGCAAACAAGGTCAATTATAAACAACTAACTAATGTTAGTTATTATATATTTTTAATTGAAACCGAAAATGCCCACATCATTTTGCTCTGTTGCAACATGTTCATTTGTCTTTGCCTCCATTAGATGTGCTGCGGTAATTAGAATTGAATTTGCCTTACATCATGGAGTAGTTTATTTCCATTGGTGAACACCATACCCCAGCATTTTCTGTGTCTCTGCCTTCCTGAGTTATCTGTCGACAATATATTGTTGACAAAGTGCTTCCTGCCCTACCCTTGAACTTTGCGAAAAAGTTTGAAAACATCGGTAAGGACCAATTCATCTTCTCTTTACCTGGAGGCGGTGTAATCAAAGTCAAACCACATGAAAAGCACATGTACACCCATCCAGTTTACTGATTCATGTAGTTAGCGTTACATATAACACCCGGCATCACTTTGTAAGTTTTCCCCGCCCCCCTAAGAATAAATAATAAAGCATACCCAACTAATGATAATAATAAGGACGTGCTTATACACGGAAAAAAACAGATTAACTGTAATAATGTTTTATGGTTTCGCTGTTTCATTTGTAGAGTAATTGGAACCGCTTTCAGTTGATATTTACCATCATGACAAAGGTGCTCTTTGGCACTGAAATCAAATAAATAAAACAAAAAACCGTAGCTATTTCAGACACCAGAAATATACTGGGTACATGTCGCAATATCAGGCATGGTTCTTGTCATTAATAATCAAGTCCTCAGTGGGCTGGCCATATAAATATACACGTACGCGTTCACATTTGCTTTTCCGTGCCTATTATGCACAGATTTGCTATCCTCGCCACTGTTCATTTCCATTTGGACTAATGTGTATTAGTTCTGCCCCTATGATAAACCGCTTGCCCTTGGAAAGGAAGGAAGTGTATTAATGTCTTTAGCTTCTCGGTACTGTACAGTTATAGCGCAGATGACAGATATACTGCTTAACGGTTTCCATCGTGTGGTATTTTCTGTGTTATTAGGGTCAGTTTAGGGGGGGAGATTTTGCAGCATTGTAGTCCGTATTTTTCCACAATTAAAAATAAAAACGATTGAATAGGTTTATGGAAAATCAGATACACTTCTACATTTTCTTTAGGTTTGTGCATGATTTCCCCTAATGTGGTGGTATTGAAAAACCAACTTGAAAATTACAATTTAATTGGACATGTGAGTTTTGCACAATCTGTATATTGTGCTGTCCCAAAACAGCATTGTTTCTCTTTAATATGCTATATTCACAGGGTTGCCAGGCGTCCTGTATATATGGGATTATCCCTTTTTTCAGTTCCCTGTCCCGTTGTCCCTGAAACTTATGTTAGGGTGGTTAAATGCCCCGTATTTTCGGGAGAAGGCGGATTGCGGCTGCAGCAGAGCGCCACAGAGGACAATGGCTGCAGCAGCAGAGGAGGGCAGGGTCAGAGGCCAACTCAGCGGTCCGACCCATAAGTCAATGACAACTTCCAGTGTCTTCTTTCAGGATTGGCTTCGCTCACGTTACAGGCCGAGCTCATGGTGGCAGTGTCGCTACGTGAGCGCGCTTGTGTCTGTGCACACTTCTGGGACACTTACCTGATTGCCTATGGTAGTTCCTCAAGTGCCCGCGGAGCTGCACACGTCGACGCTGCTACATTTTGCCGCCACAACATAAATGAGATTTCGGGCTGCAGTCGCGTGACAGTGTCACGTAAGCTGGTTCAGCCAATGGCGGCAAACCAGCTCAGTGACTCATTTGCCATACCCCCGCCACGCCCCCCCCCCCCCCCCCAATCTCCTGCAGCTAGCGCACACTGCTAGGGCTGCAGGAGTGCGCACGGTGGCGCACACAGAGGCGTGAGCCTGCTCCACAACAATGAGCTCGGATAAAGAGGAGATGGATCGGGGGACTGAGAGATGGAGGAGATGATGGGGGGACTGAGAAATGGATGAGAGATGGATGGGGGAGGTGATCTGAGAGATGGGGGGACTGAGAGATGGATGAGATGGATGGGGTATGAGAGATGGATGAGATGAATGGGGGGATGAGAGATGGATGGGGAGGTGATCTGAGAGATGGGGGGCTGAGAGATGGAGGAGATGGCTGGGGGATGAGAGATGGAGAGATGGATGGGGGGACTGAGAGATGGAGGAGATGGATGGGGGGACTGAGAGATGGATGAGAGATGGATGGGGAGGTGATCAGAGAGATGCGGGAGGGCAGAAAGATGAATGGGGGTGAGAGATGAAGGAGATGGATCAGGGCTGAGAGATGGATGAGATGGATGGGGGATAAGACATGGTGGAAATTAATGGGCGAATTGAGGGATTGATGGGGGGGATGAGAGATGGATGGGGGAGGGGATCTTAGAGATGGGGGGACTGAGAGATGGATGAGATGGATGGGGTATGAGAGATGGATAGGGGTGGGGATCTGAGAGACGGAGCAGGGCTGAGAGATGGATGGGGGGATGAGAGACGAGATGAATGGGGGGACTGAGAGATGGATGGGGGAGGGGATCTGAGAGATGGAGCAGGGCTGAGAGATGAATGGAGGAGGAGGGTGGAGAGAGAAAAAGGGGAAGAGAGGGGGTATGTATGTACCTCTTCCTTATACTACGCCAACTATGGCAGGGGAGTGACGAAGTTTGCAAGGTGGAGAGAGAGGTCGCTAGTCAGAGAGGTGTCACGTGTGACTCGCAGGGGAAGCAGTCACGCCTCTGCGAGTCGTTACCGCCGGTGTCCCGTATTTTAAAAACCTAAATGTGGCAACCCTAAGCTTTCACAAGAAGTGGATGGTATTTTTGGATATTCTAAAGGTCCAGAATGAACATCCACATAGAATTATAATATATCCCCTTAGAAGAATAATAATATCCCCTTAGAATAATATATCTGAGAAAATACAGGGAGTGATGATAGCCAAGAGCCTATGGTAGAGATCAGGGGAGCTCAACTCCAGTCTTGGGCACCCCTCAGCAGGTCAGGTTTTCAGGATATCCCCGCTTTAGTTGAGGGATCTTAAGTAGAGATGGGCAAAAAATTTTGGCGGATTTGGATCCGCAGCGGATCGGACGGTTCTTGTGGTCAGCGGATCATCCGGTTCTTGTGGTCAGCAGATCGGCCGGTTCTTGTGGTCAGCGGATCGGCCGGTTCTTGTGGTCAGCGGATCGATCTGAGAAAGGGCGATTTACGTTTTGCGGATTTTGTTTTCAGAATCCAATCCGCGGATTCTTAGGCTGCGCTTATAGTGCCGGAGACGGCGATGCGAATTCGCCTGAAAACAAAAGCATTGCTGCCGCCGCGTGCGCTTGTAGTGTGGAGCGACGTCGCCATCGCCAAAACCCGCCGCCGGCAAAATTTGATTTTTCAAGGGCCGTCGCGTCACGTGATGGCCCTTTAACAAATCGAATTGCGTGTATCCCGCGATGCCGCCGACCGGCGAAACATAACTTTCGCTGGTGGCGACGGCGACAGGTGACGTCACCCATCGTGTCGCCGTCGCCATCGGCGGCACTATAGGCACGGCCTTAAGGATCAACCAACGGGTTGTAGCCAATGGCGGATTTTGATGAATCCGCGCGAATTAAAACCGACCAAATCCGTCTGCAAATTTTACACCAGGAAACGGATTTGGGCGGATTCATCCACCTCTAGTCTTTAGGAGTTGAGCACCCCTGCAGTAGACTAAAGAGGTGTCCTCATGTGTTGAGTTCCTTCTACCTGAAGCAGCTGCTTATCAAGGAGAACAAAGGTTGTCTTGTGTGCTTAGTCTACCAATAACACTCCTCATGCCAAACACTGTTGCCTTCAAATACATTTTTTATAAAGGCCTCTTAGTTATATTTCTTGTGAGCAATGCAAACTCTCAGTGAAGATCGTAAGGATAATATTCAAGTGCGGAAAGAGCAATTACTTGATGAGGTACACGCAGGGCCGGTTTAAGACCTTCGTAGGCCCCAGGCACTTTTATTTCTGGAGGCCTCTGTGTCCGATATTTTTACTCATTTTTATGCTAATTTCATCGTTTGCTTGTTTCTTTCGATACCAGCGATATTTGGCATCGATGCTCTTGTTTCGATATTTAAAGGTATCGATACTTCGAAGGCATTTTAAATAAAAATTTGCTGTTTTCTCTTATTTTGTGATTTTTTTTTTTGTTTAGGTAATTTTTCAAGTGAAATATTGTAGGCCCAAAAAGGTTCGTAGGCCCGAGGCACTGTGTCGGCCTAATGTACAAAGCAGCCCTGGGTACACGCATGCTCTCTCAGCGGTGATTAATACAAAGCGAAGGCTTTTATACAATGTACAATGCAGGTATTTTTGAGTAATAAAATACTTTTGAAACTGCATTTTAGAACCCAACTCTTTGCCATTATTTCTGTTTGTCAAAGGAATAAAAAACATCCAGCAATACAATGAATAACAGATTCCTAAGAGACGTGATGGATTAAGACCCCTGTGGGCCCCTAGACTTTGGGGGTCTTTCCTCATAGTTTATTATTTTTTGGAAAGAAACCATGGTATCGTACTGAATATTGCAACACATTTTTTTTTTTTTTTAATTTTTTTTTTTAATTGAAAACAGGCTTGTTGTTACATTATTTTATTTACAAGTTGTTTGTAACATTTTAATGTAGATTTGAAGATTGAAATATAAGATTCTCAACATAACAAGGACGTATACAGTTGCAAATGGAAAACTGAAGGCGGAAAATACAAAAATGTGGATCAATTGTAAATCGACTGAAACTTTCAGAGATATAAAATCAAAGAAAAGGAATTTGAGAAAATATTACTATTTGAAAAGAAAACTGAATGAAATATAAAACGTTCTTATATGAAGGTCTAGGAGTGGCCAACTCCAGTCCTCAGGGGCCACCACTGGGTCAGGATTTAAGGATGTCCCTGCTTCAGCACAGGTGGCTCTGTCAGAATGATTGAAATGACCGAGGTTCAGCTTCAAAGACCCCTGCTTCCTAAAGATGTATAGAGCTCAGACACTACACACAGAATATACCAAATATTTTAAAGTGCCTGAAATATAACAGTGTATAAAATCACCAAGACGGGGGTCATTTTAAAGCAGCTGTTCTTGTCCCCCCATTAATACAATCTACTCAACGATAAGTAATTAGCTAAGTTGCCGATCGATCCGTACTCCTGTGATCAATTGGCGAAGATTCTGGGGTGGGGGTTGGATGGTTTAATTAAATATCTGCAGAGGAGTATTCTGCAGTAAGTGAAACTTTGTAAATGGTTGCCATAGAAACAAAAAAGGCTTGCTCCATTATAATACATTCAAAATGTAATTTAGAGTTGTTTAAAAAAAAATGCTGCAAGTATTTTCTCCTAGTACAGAACGGATTATTTCTTTCTTTTAAACACACGTAGTGCATTGCTTGGTCTGTAGCTTACGACCCAGGCCATGGTGCCTTCGTCCACGCGGAGGCGTGCAGGGGCTGTGACGTCACCCGCGTGAAGCGGGTGCTTTTCCTGTCCGAGGTAGACGTGCCGTGGGGGGAGAGGGGGCGTGCCTTGTGGCGTCACGAAGCTGGCTCGCACTCATTGGGCGAACCGCTCACGTGACCTGCGTGACGCGCCAAGAAATTCTGACGTTTACATTGAGTATTAACAAAAGGCGTCATACTTTGGAAATGCATCTGAGATGTATAGTATCAGCCAGCGGAGGTACCCGTATGCTTCGTTAAATGTTATTAGCAGCCACGCTCATTTTATTAGGAACTTTGTGGACTTGGTGAAGAATATACACGAGCATGTACACTGAGTTATATGCCCCATTAACATACCAGGTTACTACATGGTGGTGACAGATTTATAAGAACAATCTCAAACAATAATGGGGTGATTACTGCACGGAATGATTTACAGACATCTGCACTTCGGCTTAATAATCAAATGAACTATTAATTGCAAATGCTAATACAGGTGGCATTATAGAAGATGAATCGGATTCTGCCCCTTTAATCTTAATTGCATTTCCGCCAATTTCCAAAACTCTCAAAGGTCACGGGTAAAACGGGGAGAAGACTTTGGGTCAGTCCTCTCAGGAGAGGCCCGTGTGTGATGAAGTGCTTAAAACTCTAGTTCAGAGGTGGCCAACTCCCGGGCTACCAACAGGTTAGGTTGTCAGGATATCCCTGCTTCAGCACAGGTGGGTCAATCAGTGATCGAGCCACTTGTACTGAAGCAGGGATATCCTTTAAAACTGACCTTGGTGGTTGGCCACTCCTGTACTAAACTATTTCAGTGGCATAGCTGGTAATAGAATTTTGCCAACTGTGCTGAAGCAGGGATATCCTGAAAACCTGACCTGTTGGTAGCCCTCGAAGACAGGAGTTGGCCACCCCTGCTTTAGTTACATGGAGAGTTTTTTTGTAACTTTTGTTGAGCATGAGCTGTTAATAAAATGGCAGATTTATTTATCGAATTCCCTGCATTCCACAAACCCCTGAAAGATATTCTAGTTTCCGCCACAAGAAAATAGGAGAAAAAGATTTTCTCTAACAGAAAAACACAGGCACAAGCTTGCTACATCTTCTGGGTCCACTGGAGTGAAAGGTGGATGCAGAAATAGGAAACAATGGAGGTAGAAATATCTATTGTTTGTTCCCATGAGCAAATTCTATGTTTGTAGCAATATCTATGGTTTGTTCCATTCAAGAGACAAAAATGGAGCAAAAAATGGTATATAGTGTATTAATTCCCAATATACCAGGTGGTATATCCTTGTATCAATCTCCTAGTGGTAATTTTATGTATGGAGAGAAGAGCAAATATAGTGTAATAGGTTTTTATAAGGTAAATATATTAAAATGACAAAGTGTGCACTCACAAACAAAAGTACTGCCCTATTGTTAGCTCCCTAGATGCCAACCAGTGAAGTTACAGTTGTTTCGCCTGGGTATTTAAAATGGCCACCTAATAGTCAGCCATAAACAATTATGTTTTGGGTTCCTCTTGGCCTATTCGGCGGCCATTTTGTTTCCTCAGGCTTGAGACGTATAACTTCACCAGTAAATGTCTCTGGAAATGGGAGGTCCCTAGAACTGAAAATAGCGCAGTTAACCTTTGGGGGACCCTATAAATCCTGCTGAGATTGCTGCTTTAAAATACCTTTATTTTCTGATTTTCTAAAAACTGATCAATTGGGGATCACCATTCCTAACTCACTTGCGTTCGGGCACTTGACGAGGATATGTACGGTACAGTTAATTATAGTTCTTATTGTGCCTTTTTGCTAAGCTATTAATCTTACAGGATGATAAAATGAGTAACGAAGATTTTACATGGCTAAGTTCTTTCCCCTCCCATTGATATTTCACATTATGATAGCAAATAGCACTGATGCTTCAGATGTAGCATATGGGCATGGGAGAATTTTTTTTTTATACATTTGTCATCGTGTTTTTTAATGCCATATTAAGCACTCACTGCTTACACATCAATGTGTGTGTTTGTGTCTTGCAGATAAACCAAAATATAAAAAAACAACACAATTATTTTAGGTACAGTTTTTTTTACTTGAATTTAACAGCAATCACTGCTGTGACGCGCTATGTACATTAATGGCGCTATATAAATAAAGACAAACATAGATGTAAAAATATGTCTTGCCAACAGTTATTGTGGAAGTGTTTTATTTTTGCAAGACAAATCCTAGTATAAACATATAAGTCCTAATGACTGCCTACAAGTGCATTGTTTTAAGACTGCGGTATAACTACTTAATATACTTGTTAAACTTATTCTTACATGCTGCTGGTCCAACCTGAAGCATGAATCATCCATGAATGGACTGCAATAATCAGAGAATGAGGATGATGTTACATGGATATATTGTCTCTGGATATTTCATGAGCAGTAACAGTATGCGGGAAAGAGAATTTTAAACAGTAAACAATAAATGCAATCAGAGAGGCAAAGATCAGATGCACATATGTATCTCAGATATATTACTTTTCACAATAGGACTTTTATCACCACAATGCAACATAAACCAGTTATTAAGAACTATTGAATGATCCCTTCAGCGGGTTGAAATATTACAATTTTAGTAAAAGCTGTGACACTAATAGCACTTCAAGATAATGTCTTCATATAATAGGGGAATTGTGACGTTGACATCTCCTACGTAACCTGTTTGAAAGATCTTAGTGTGCTGTGTTTCACATGCAGGTGTGCTAAATGTCACACTCTCTACTGCACTGAAAACAGAAACAAGAGTAAGGCCACAGAGAGTTATGAAAGATCACTTTCAAGACCCCCAACTTCCGCACCCCCAAACCTTAATGGGACCAGTGTGCAGCTGGGACATACTCCATCCTAAGGTACACTCCTTCATACAACAAGCAGCCATCTCACCTTTTGTTTCAACATTGTCCCTCAAGATCAGGGGTTTCAAATTCAGTCCCCAAGGGCCACCAACAGGTCAGGTTTTATTGTATATCCCTGCATCAGCACCACTGAGCCACTGGTGCTGAAGCAGGGATATCCGTAAAAGTTGGCTTGTTGGTGGCCCTTGAGGACAGAGTTTAAGAACCCTGCTCTAGATTGTAAACTTCCAGGATCAGGACCCCCACTACCTTCTGCACAATACGTTGACACTTTACTAATGAGAAAGAGAGAGAGAGAGAAAGAGAGAGAGAAAGAGAGAGAGAAAGAGAGAGAGAGAGAGAAAGAGAGAAAAAAAGAGAGAGAGAGAGAGAGAGAGAGAGAGAGAGAGAGAGAGAGAGAGAGATAGAAGAGAGAGAGATTGATCTAGATATAGATGCCGCAAATATCGAGACCTATCGAGAGTATACTAGAGCGAGAGAGAGTAGAAGAGATAGAGAATAAGAGAGATAGCGAGCGACATAGAGCTCTCTCATCTCTAATAAGAAGAGCTATCACTCTCTAGAGAGATATAGATGTAGGAAGAGAGAGAGAAGAGCAGTGTCACAGAAAGCACTAGAGGTTTAGTTCCACGGAGTAATTGGAACTTTTGTTGAGCATGAACTATTAATAAAATGGCAGATTTATTTATCGAATTCCCTGCATTCCACAAACCCCTGAAAGATATTCAAGTTTCCACCACAAGTAAATAGGAGAAAAAGATTTCCTTTAACAGAAAAACAGAGGCACGAGCTTGCTACATCTTCTGGGGCCACTGGAGTGAAAGGTGGATGCAGAAATAGGAAACAATGCAGGTAGAAATATCTATTGTTTGTTCCCATGAGCAAATTCTATGTTTGTAGCAATATCTATGGTTTGTTGCTTCTTGGTACAGTTTTGATGCTTAAATCAGTGTCCAAGCTGCCGTTTTTTTATTTAATTTTTTCCCCCTCTAATATGAGCATCAATACAATCTGCACAATGATAAGTAATTAGCTAAGTTGTCAATCGGCAAAGATTCAGCTCAGGGGTTCATTAAATGAATGTCAGTGCAGCAGAAGATGACCAAAGATGCAAAGTTCTGTGGGGAAGATCATGTGACCAGGCAGTCACTAGATACAATTGGTGCACTGCAAGAGAGAGGGCAGGGCTCAAAAAGGGGTGTGTCAGAGCTTGTTTCAGAAGAGGAAGGGGATGGGACTTAGCAAATGGTTTCTATAGAAACAAAAAATGCTTGTTACATTATAACAAATGTAATTCAGAGTATTTTTAAAAACAAAAGCTACAAGTATTTTCTCATAGTATAGAACTGGTTTATTTACAAAAAACACACGTAGGATATTGCTTTGTCTGCAGCTTTAAGGCACACATTGAGAGAAGATTGTTACTGCATAAGTACACCCAAGTGCAAGACAATGTGTGGTTTCCCTGCATCAATTGTTAGTACAAATGCACTATATGTTGTTCTTTATGTTAAAGATCCTCCTTTACATACCCCAAGTCTCTATGGTTCGACTGTGACACAATGTTACTGTACTTCCTGCTCCCCTAGAATGTTCTCCAGACCCCACCCCCACCTTCATCTTCTAATCTTGCTTGAACGCCCAAAGTGCTTTTTAGCAGCCACCTTGTTCATGTAATGAATCGCATTGCGCCCGGAGGTACTGGCGTCACTTCTCACATCATTTGCTGTTACGTATTTAATTCCTGTCGTTGTAAGGACTTGGCCCTGGATTGATTGTTCATTATGCTTGGATATTAAAAATAAATATAGATACAGTATTAACAGTACCCTGTACCAATTTCTGTTCTGTCTAAAAGTGGATACTTTCCAAGTACCACGATAAAGTACTAAATCCAGCATTGCACAACGTTAACCACTAATCTGCCAGTTGTTTCACAAAGGGATTTTTTTTCTTCCTATTGCGTAAAAGCTAATTTAAGCAAATATGTGTGCAGGTGAAGGACAAGGCACAGAGCTTAAAACCCCCTATTTGTTTATAGGTCAGAAAGGTAATTTAGCTGCACTGTCACCTACTTTGTGTCACCCCCCCCCCCCACCCCCCATAAATCCCTATGTGGTTTAGGAAGTTTACGGGAGGTATATTAAAGCTCTGTTACTTTAGGCTGGCAGAATGTGCACTATTCATACTCACACATTGGTTTATTACTTAATACATACTGTGAATGATGCTAGCTATGGTGTCTGCTGCCTTTTTGAACACGGTGGGTGGTTCAGTCTGCTCCTATCAACACGACATCGATTGCGTCAGCACATGATTAAAATAAACACACTCTCTGTAGGAAGCTTTCATTTTATCCATTACGTATTGCAAATGAAAATGAGCGGCGGCTTGTGCAAGGAACACATGGCGCGCATAATGCAGGAAGAGCGCATGCACATTTGCTTGGTACAAATGGCCGCTGACATGCTACCGAGTCAGAGATTCTTACCTGACCGGAAAAAAAAGCCAAGAAGAGCCAGAACTTCGATCTTTTGGAGTCTGATCATGCAAGAGTTTCAAAGCTGGGAGTGTTACAGACAGCGGTGGATTTACGTATATAAGAAAAATAAGCCACAGTTTAGGGCCTCACAATTTAAGGGGCCTCGAAATTCTAAGATTTCTTTTTCTTCCAAATACGTATAATATATTTGAGGGACCCCGTAAATCCTACAGGTTCTATTCACGCTAAATATAAGTGGCTGCGTTCTCCCAATTAACTTGGAAAGTCGCTATCTGCACAGTTTACGAAGCTCCAGTCTCTTTCTGCCACCTGAGCTAGTAGGACATCTCAGGAGGCGACCCCATTTTGTCAGGAATACTAATGGTCAGTGTTTAACTCTTGCTGCAAAAGAGATAATTGTTACTGGCAGCATACATGCCACCTCAGGCCAATGAGACTTCATCATTAAACTGCTAATTTGTAGTTGACAAATGGAATATTATATATAGCAGAGGTTACCGACTCCAGTCCAGGGTTTAAGGATACCCCTGCTTGAGCACAGGTGGTTCCGTCAAAATGATTGGACCCCCTGTACCAATGAGAGGATATCCTTAAAACCTTGGCTGGTGGTGTTCCTTGACGACTGAAGCTGGGGACCTCTGATCTATATTCAATATATAGCGATAACAAATAGGAAACTCACTGTATCCAGTAAGATTTTTCAGTACAGAAACATTGTGTCAAAACAAACCTCATTTACAGCACATAGACACAATAACATCCTGTATGTTGAGCCAACAAATATACCCTAAGTGCAGCTATCATTTTTTTGGGAAGCATTTCATCCATCGTAACTTCTGTCTCACGTCATCTGAGTAAGACATTGATTGTTCAGGTATAACGTCTGCTTATTCAGCCAATGAGTTCGTATCAGTGCATACAGACAGGTGCGGAAGAGCGTCGCCCACATGGGAATTGAAGTCAACTCATTTGGGACATACAATAAATCTCCCCCATTGGTTGCACTGTAGAACGCACTGACATCAAAGCAATTCTAAGGAGTATTGTTGCCATCTTACAAAAATAAATACATATATCCATTACATCAATAAATATATACACAAATTAACTAGATCACTTCCCCTGGAGGGGACTGAAACACGCTGGTCGTATCGGGGAGCATTGCGGTAACCAGGGGGCCCTCAGAGCTGAAAATAGAGCTGGTTCCCACCCTAGTAAAAGAAGGGGAGAGAGCGTAGGAAATACAGTGTGGGGGCGGGGGGGCGGGGGGGGGGGGCGGTTGCTGCTGCTATTAGAGAGGCATTTCATGTTGTGTCTTTAAGCACCAGCTTATGGAGGTTTTTTTGGCCCTGGACACCGTGCACGTTATGTAACTATCATAAAAAAATGGTAAAAGCTTTAAATAAACAGAACAAATTAGGGATTCAGATAGTCTGCCCAGTTTTTATCTATTTTGTGCAGGTTACACACGCACTTCCCGGTAACAAAATGTTAAGCACTCTTTATAAATATTTGTATCATGTATTTAATGCTGACCCAGACACTTTTGTATTTTGTTATAAAAAACAAAAAAACACGTGTTTGGTTTGGCAAACAGACCCGATATTAGCGGAGGAGTCAGCTGGTTTCCAGTAAGACCTATATTACATGTATGTTTAATTAGTGTGTTTGTTTTGTGCATATACCCTAGCACACTAACTACTGTTTGCCTGGCAGTGTCCCAATAACTGGCCAAGATTAAACTTTAAACTCTGCCCCTTCATAATTTGGAGTCGGTTGTGCATGGTCACCGCTGCTGGTCCCTCTTATAACAGTTTTCTGATGAGCTTTTAATATTAACCTCTAGAGATGTACGCGGGCATTGTTATATATTTATATGGAATACCTCACTGAATGGCTCAAAAATACATGAATTGTATGACAATAAGCATGAACCAAGTAATAGAGCGCTGGGTAATATAAAACTCTTACCAAGAATCTCTCCACCCCAAAGAAGGAGAAACAGCAAATTAAACAAATGAAGATTGCAAAGTTAAATGTCTTTAAAGCTGCAGACCATACAATATCCTACACGTGTATTTTTTTTAATAAATCAGTTCTGTACTATGAGAAAATACTTGTAGTAATGTTTTCAAAATCCACTCTGATAGACATTTGTAATGTATTATAAAATAACAAACATTTTTTTGTTTCTAGAGCAACCATTCACAAAGTCACATCCCCTTCCTCTTCTGAAACAGGCTCTAGCACACCCAATTTTGAGCCCCGCCCTCTCTCTAGCACTGCACCAATTGTATCTAGTGACTGCCTGGTCACATGATCTCCACCATAAAACTTTGCATCTTTGGCCCTCTTCTGCTGCACTGACAACCATCTAGTAACACCCCGGGCCGAATCTTCACCGATCGATCACAGGAGAACGGATCAATCGGCAACTTCGCTAATTACCTATCATTGTGTGGATTGCATTGATGCACATATTAAAGGGATTTTTAACAGCAGCTTGGATTGCTGCTTTAAGGTAATTCTATGAGTGAATTTACCTAGAAGATGGAAATGAATTGTTTATTCTGGCATTGCCTTCTATCCTAAGGTGAAGGCAAACAAGAACTTGAAGTCAATGGACGTCTCAGTAGTGGAAATCGTGACGCTCGAGTTGCCCACTTCATGTACTGCCTTGCATGAACATATGTACTATAAATACAGTGATACAGTTACATATGTACTATAAATACAGTGATACTGTTACATATGTACTAGTGTTTAACACTATTCACATGGTGTATGAATGTATGGGGCATAAGGGCACATCAGACTTTCTTTTTACTTACGCCCACACTTGCTAATGTGTGATTACACAAACATCAGAATGTAACCTCACCAAAATATACAAAGAACACAAGCTCATCTGTGAAGCAAGTCCAGGCTGCCGCCTTGTTCCCAGCAGTCTGGGGATGAATGCATATTTGGCTGTGGCTCTTCTTGCAAGGTGAGACTTGTATCATGGAATACTGTGTGTGACAGCAGAGAGATACTGTATACACGTTTCCCCTTTCTTGTATTTATGCTTACACGTGCAATTGGTTTTATATCCATTAATTTCGTACAGGGGCTCAAACTCAGTCCTCAAGGTGCACCAACAGGCCAGGTTTTATGGATATCCCTGCTACAGCACAGGTGGCTCAAGCAGTGGCTCAGTCAAAGACGAGCGCCCCCCTGCTTGAGCCACCTGTGCTGAAGCAGGGCTATCCATAAAATCTGGCCTGTTGGTGGTCCTTGAGGACTGAGTTTGAGACCCCTGGTTTAGTGTATCATTTAAATAATTTTACATGAACCTCTGTACTGCGGGAGTGGCCTGGCAGTAGGTGCTGCCGGTATCTCTGTGGAGTTTAAATGTCCAGGTCATGTGGGCTAATAGGAAGCCGCAATGGATGACGTCAAAGCTTCCTATTGGTCAGCGTGACGCGGGACATTTAAACACTGCCATTTTGTTAGGCACACAAGTTCCCTGGCACAGATACCAGCACCCCTACGGAGGTAAGTATATATGGAAGTAGGGTTTACACAGAGCTGAAATGACTGGGGTTCTGCTCCAGAGACCCCTTGCTTCAATCCTATAACAAAAAAACACAAGCAAGGCAACCTAGCTGCTGCTTTAACTACTTATGAGCATATAGGCACATTATTCTGCCATAAAACACCATCTGGCACTGGAACATACTTTACCTGGAATAATGTCGACTTTGGCTTCCAACTCATCTCAAATAGAATGAAAATCTAAGATCCATTGATAGACATTTTTCATGTTACAGACCCCATTCAATATACTGTGGACCCTTCTTTCTCTTGCTTAACTGAAACCCAAAACATCCTGTGGAAATGGAAGAGAATATTTCGAATGAGGTTTATAAGGATTATCAGTACAGTATACAGTAGCTCTATCCATGGCTCAGAGTGTGTATAGGGATTGGGTGGATGCTCAAGTGCTTGGTCCCACACTGATGTTTAAGTAATCAGGGAAGTGACAATACATGGGGACTATAATCCACAGTTAGTGATCCAATGACAGTCTTTCAACCTATATTAAGGCTCTATTGCATCCTGAGGGTGGCGAGTGGTGTAGCAATACCTTCCCCTCCTCCTTGGGATGGCCCTTAGGTAAATAATAAAGTACTCACTCTAGGTCCTTTGTAGTTTCCTCCAGCGTGCAGCCGTTTCCAAGATCCAGAGATATCCACAAAAAACTTTGCGTAGCGCACAGCAAACAGAGAGACAGGTCTTGGAAAATGAAAATTACTTTATTGGAACTGCATTAAAAAAACGGAGGGTGCAACAGTATTGTATTGTATGTCTTTATTTATATAGCGCCAAAAGTGTACTCAGCGCTTCACAAAGAATACAGTACAGGGAATTAAAATAATACAATAAGTGCAGCAAAATTAGACAATAGGAAAGGAAATCCCTGCCCCGAAGAGCTTACAATCTAAGGTTTGAGGGGAATTTTCAGAGACAACAGGTGAGGGAATAAGTGCTGTAGATGGCTGTGCTTGGCCACAATGGGTGGCAGGAGTGGCTGAGTGTGGGACAGGAGCCATGAGTGCAGGCTATTGGGATGCTTGATTTGTGGAGCAAGTTTTAAGGTTAGTCAGTATTAAATGAAAAGGTGTTGCACCCTCCGTTTTTTTAAATGCAGCTCCAATAAAGTCATTTTTTGTTGCTGTGTGCTATGCAGCGTATTTTTGTGGCTATCCATGGCTCAGCAAGGTGAAGTTAGAGGCGCCTTGTACACATAAAATCCCCGATTAAATATGCTGCAAGAATCTCATTCTGCATAATCTGTTACATGTCTGTTCGTACATTTTCTGGAATGAATAGAAAGCAAAATTAACAATACTCATCATCAATAGCTTCATAATTCATGATGACTACCCAATGAATGCCCTTTCAATACATATAAGTAGGAAAGTGGAGAATAGAATATGCTCAACACTGTCATCAAGTAAAATGTGATACAAACCACACAGAAAATGTTCTTTAAAGATATCCATGACACTTATCTAATTAAAAGAAAGAATGAACAACAATAAAATACCTAATGTAAAGGGTAAACCAGAATGTTTTCCCAACCAAGATTCACATGGGCGAGAAGCCAGCGCTTGGTCTACTGAGAGGATTCAATTAATGTAATCTGAATTCATTCAAATGAATACACTCTATGATTGTGATAACACATGTTTGAATTGTTGCTGCGTTATTTTGAGTACCATGTCAAATATCTTCATTATCTCTTTAAACTCATAAACAGAGATGCAGCATTGTGGAAAAATAAAGAAATCTGCCAAAAAAATCATCCTAATGTTCTTTGGAAAACATTACTAAATGACCTTCCACTAATTCAGCAACGCAACGTGACTCATTCCCACCTTCATGTGAACAAGTCCGCAAAGGCAATGCATCAAATAGCTTGTTCTCTAGCACTGGAACAAAGAAAAAGGTGCTTGTGAGGACATATTGTATTACCAGCTGTACCACTGATACGGTTAGTACAGGCGTGGCCAGCTCCAGGCCTCAAGGCCACAGGGCCCGTTTTTAAGGATATTCCTGCTTCCGTACAGGTGGCTCAATCAATGGCTCAGACCTGTGCTGAAGCAGGGTTATCCCTGGTTTGTTGGTGAACCTTGAGGTCTGGAGTTGGCCACCCCCTCTCTTTGAAAAAGTCCCTTCTAAGGGATGAAACGCGTCAGAGTGTTTGCATGATGCTCAGCCTTTTGAAATAAAGAACTTTTTATTCAACAACTACTTGTTTGGTTCACTGGGAAGTAGTGACCGTTTTTCTTCTTCTACCTCCTACACCCCCTGGTGTAGTTCTTCCATTTCACCGCTCCCGACTTGCTTTCCTCATGTTTATCTGTTAAAGCAGCAATTTATGCTGCTGTTTCCCCCCCCCCCCCCAATATATAGTTTTACATTGTTTGAACAAGGTGGTTCCCCCAAAGCTGGACCAGGGTACTCTGAGGTGCTGGAATACCCCTGATTCCTGTGAATTTGAAATCTGCTAAACAAAGAAATCAGGAGACACAATACGGCCTCTGGCCATCAATATAAAGCTGTAACGTCATTGTGTGGCATTTTATTGTATGACCCTGCGCCATCTTGTTTTTCCCCCCAATCCACTGGCGCGCAACAAAAAACAAAGAGTTTGGGGTACTGAGGTTCAGCTCCAAGGGACCGCCTTCACTTTCCTATTTCAGACTTAATCGTGAAATCCTTTTCAAGGTTTCCATGTAGGAGAAATGACTCCAGATGCACGTCACTTTCCGGGACGCACATTTAATAATACACTTTTACTCCTATGTGTCAGTAAGGCTGAGCTTATACTGTGTGCGATGGCGGTTGCACGCGCACGCGCACAGTACAAATTGCAGGATCCCTTGAGACCGCCCCTAATGCGTGCGTGCGCACGACGGAGCGCGATGGCGCGACCGGGTTTTTGAAAAGACAAAAAATGTGTCTTTTCAAACGACGGCCGCATCACGTGAGCGGTTCAGCCAATCACGGCGAACCAGCTCCGTGATGTCATAGCCACGCCACCCCATCTCCTGAAACACTATGGGCAGACATCGCTTCAGGGTCGGGCGCGCGCCAGCCCTTTTCTCAGCCTAAGTGTCCCACTATGCCACTCACATTGTAAGCTCCCGCTGCCTTACAGTATGTTGTCATTTACTTGTTGCTCTTATCCTCCTGTGTGTACTTTATTGTCGCTATAGCAATACAATCATACATACATACAAATATTGATATCAATATTTTGTTCGGCATCCCTTAAAAATGGCTGCCATAGTGATTTTCTGGATGCCTTGTTATACTGTAAATCAGCTCTTACGGGCGGCTATCACTTTGGAATTTTTGCTACGTTCTTATTTCCGTTAGGTAGAAATCTTACTGTCCCCAAAGAAATGCTGTCTGCATATTTTGTGCTATTTGTTATTATCCTTGAGCCAGGATTGGTTTTCGCTGCTACACATGCAAAGATAATGAGAATACCCTAGGAAACAATAATTAAACATGGAAAATGTGTTGTGTAGTTAAGAGATTTCACTATACGACTGCATGAGCTGCTAAGTAGTGAAGCCATTCCCTTTATATTAATACAGGCATACCCCGCATTAACGTACACAATGGGACCGGAGCATGTATTTAAAGCGAAAATGTACTTAAAGTGAAGCACTACCTTTTTCCCACTTATCGATGCATGTACTGTACTGCAATCGTCATATACGTGCATAACTGATGTAAATAACACATTTGTAGCAGTCTCTATAGTCTCCCCGCTTGCGCACAGCTTCGGTACAGGTAGGGAGCCGGTATTGCTGTTCAGGACGTGCTGACAGGCGCATGCGTGAGCTGCCGTTTGCCTATTGGGCGATATGTCCTTACTCGTGAGTGTACTTAAAGTGAGTGTCCTTAAACTGGGGAATGCCTGTACAGGTTTGCAATAGGCTTTATGCTAGAAATGAAGTGGCCATGCGATTCATGTCATTTTGACAATTACTTGGGATTGAAATACCCAACAGCGTCTTATTTGAACATTGTATTTACTCCTTTCCACGCTCGATTTGTAACATTTTTGGAGTCCTGATGTTATGAGGATGAGGGTAATCTTGACACACATACAATGGATAATAGGCTACAGTGATAATCCAGCATGGGACTGGCCTGCATCACAGACATTGTAAAGGAGCATTCAATGTTACAATAAAAATCCTCTAGGCCGGTACCTAATCCGCTCGGCTAGCAGGGTTCACATAATGGCGGAGTTTCAAAGCTCCAGTGCCCTGCGGGCCAATAGGAAGCCGTGACGTCATCCGGTGCAGCTTCCTATTGGTCAGCGGGACGCGGAAGCTTTAAACTTTTGCAGAGATACCGGCACTCCCTTCAGGGGCAAGTATCGCAGGAAGCAGGGGGTCCCCAGAGCTGAAATTAATGGGGTTTAGCTTCAGAGACTCTCTGCTTCAATTCTAGGTTTTTTTTTTAAAAAAAAAGAAGAATTAAAGAAACAAATGATTTACTCTTTTAATGTACACCAGGCAGGAGCTTCCTCTGGACAAAGTCTGTGGTTTGTAAAACTAAGACACAAATCCTGTCTTGTAAGTAGTAATACTAAAATTTGAGTGTGAATTCATGTGTTCATCGTATATTCATGCAACAGATTTTCTGACCGCACCAATCTATTCATTTGAGGTACAGCCTTAGAAGGGGCATTAATTCCAAGAGTTTAAAGCCAAACCATGTCATTAATTAAATGTATCAACTTTCTGTAAACGTGTGCATAATGTTTTTCTTGAAAATCAACTGACGGCGTAATGGCAAATGTTAGAATACCTGCCCCAATTATTGCATTTAATTCAAAATAATATTTATTTTATCAGTGCTCTTTTCTTTGGTGCTGTAATCATTACAATCCTTTAACAACTTCCTATTCGTGCAAGAAAATGCAAACAAAAGTGTTTTTTTCTTTTGTTTTTTGTTTTTTAGAAAACATGGTCAGTCATGAATTTCTACCAAAATATTTTATGCGAATATTGCATAATTGAAATTGAAATGCATTAAAACCTGCCAGACAGCAAAAGGGTTAATTAGAATACTGTTTTTAAAAAAAAACATTACTTTTTCATAAAACCCCAAATCGCAATGATTGCCTCCTACACGGTACTTGTTTTGATCCTCAATTACCCCTTCAACCAAAATATAGACGTTTTGAATTGTAGCTCAGCTAGAGGTTACTAGAGGATTAAAAAAAGTGTCATCATAATTTCCTGTCTAAAACATTTCTAAATGAATTTGCCTTGCCAACTGATAAGAGTGTGATTGCTGTTTGCATGCATATTTCACAGTAATTTGAGAGCTGGGTAACTGTGTATGAATTAGTAACACACTGCCAGAGTAAAACATAGTATTACTATTAATATTTAAAAGGCGCAAACATAGATCTTATACTATATTAGTGAAAGCACTGTATGCCTGCCTGCCTGCATGCATGCCAGCCTGCCTGCCTGCTGGATGTCCGGTGTCCCTAGGGGAAATCTCATTGGTCCCTTGGGCCGCCCCTGCACACCTCTCATTGGCCTGAGGCGGAGTGACGGCCCAAAGGACACACAGGGACACAAACACACACACAGGGACACAAACACACACACAGGGACACACACAGGGACACACACACACACAGACACACAGACACACACAGACACACACAGACACACACACACACACACACTCACACACACACACACAGGGACACACACACAGTAGGGGGGGGGGGTGTACTAGGCACACTTGTAATAACCCGGGGTGGGGGTCTCACATACCCGCTCCGCCTCCGCCTCTTCCTCCCCGAATCATGCCTCCACACCCGCGCGCACTCCTCTCTCCCCCTGTCTCCCCTCGCTTTCAAACACCCCCTCCCCCCGCGCCGGCTACAGTCAGCGGAGTAGCGAAGTGCCCGGGACACAGCGGTGGGAGCGGCCACAACAAGCTGCCTCCCCCCAGATCCACGTGTGGAGCGGCCGGACGTGGTGAGTGAGTCGGCCTTTCACCCACCCCTCACCCCCCTTCAAATCACTCCCCTCCCCCCCCACCCCCCGCACCCCCCCGGCTCCCTACAGTCGCGGAGCGAGCGAGCGCCCGGACACAGCGGGTGAGCGGCCCCCACAACAAGCTGCCTCCCGCCTCAGATCCACTGGGTGTAGGATGGCCTGCGCCGGACGGGTGAGAGCGGCCGGACGGGTGAGGATCACTGCCTTCAACCTCCCTCCTCCCCCTTCTCACCTCCCCCTCACCCCCCTTCCACCTCTCCCCTCACACCCCCCCTCACCTCCCCTCACTCCACTTCCCTTCCCTTCCACCTCCCTCCACCCCCTCCCCCCCCCCTTCACCTCCACCCCCCCCCCCCTTCACCTCCCCTTCACCCCCCCCCCCCACCTCCCTTCACCCCCCCACTCCCTTCCCCCCCCCCACCCCCTTCACCTCCCCCACCTCCCCCGCCACCCCCCCTTCACCTCCCCTCCACCCCCCCCTTCACCTCCCCCCCTCCCCCCCCATCCCTCCACCCCCCCCCCCCCCCTCACCCTCCCCTCCTGCGTCCCCCTATCCCCCCCTCACCCGTCCCCTCCCCCCCCTTCACCTCCCTTCACCCCCTGCCACCCCCCCCTTCCCCTCCCACCCCGCCCTCGCCCCTCCACCCCCCCCTTCACCCCCCCCCGTCCCCCCCCCCCTTCACCTCCCCCCACCCCCTTACCCTCCTCCACCCCCACCCGTTCACTCCCCTGCCCCCCCCCTCACCCCCCTTCCCTCCCCCCCCCCCCCCCCCTTCCCCCCCTCCACCCCCCCCTCACCTCCCCTCCACCCCTCCCCTCACCTCCCCTACACCCCCCCCCCCTTCCCCAATCCCCGTCCACCCCCCACCCCTTCCCCGCCCCTCCACCCCCCCCTTCCCACCCCCCCTTCACCTTCCCTTCCCTCCCCCTTACACGCTCCCACCACCCCCACCACCTCCCCCCCCTCCCACCTCTCCCCACCGCCCCTTCCACCCCAATCAGGCCGGTCCCCCCCTTCCCCTCCACACACCCCTTCCCACCGTTCCCAGACCTCCCCTCCACCCCTCCCTCCCACAACCTGGCCCCCCCCCCACCCCCTCCTTCCCACGCCGCCACCCCCCCCACCACCCCCACCCCCCCGCAACCCCCTCCTTCCCCCACCACCCCCTCCCCCCCCCCCCCCCTTCCTCCCTGAGGCTTAGTCCCGGGCCAAAGGACACACAGGGACACAACACACACACACCACACTTAGACCACACCCACACAGACATAAACCACACACTTACCACCCACACCATTACACACACACAGTATACCCAAACACCACACACGTAGACACAACACACACACGTATACACACACACCATAGACACACACGTAACAACACACGTACCACCCTACCCACACACACCCACACCAACACTACGTAACACACACACACCGTCACACCGTTATACCGTAGCCCACACCTTACACGTATACACACACCACATAACACTTTACACGTACACAACCCACACCACACATCACGTACACCCACACACACATGTATACACGTAGCACGTACACCCACACACCAAACATATACTCACACACATGTACACTTACCAACACATGGCGACATACACACACCACACTGGAGACATACCACACACACACATGGAAGACATACACACACACACATGTACACATGTACACGTAGACACACACACGTATACACTCACACACGTATACACACAGGTATACATACACATAATGTATACCACACACACACATTATACACACACATGTATATACACACACCACATTTAACACACACACCGTGTATACACACACACACACACGTGTATACACACACACACGTGTATACACACCCCACACGTTTATACACCCACACACGTGTATCACACACACACGTGTATACACACACACACGTAACACACGTGTATACACACCCACACATTGTAACACACACATGTGTACCACACATGTGTACACACACAGGTGTACACACACACATGTGTACACACACACACACATGTGTTACACACATGGTATACACACGTGTATACACACACATGTATACACACCATGTATATACCCACTTATACACACATATAAACACACATCACATGTATACACACACACATGTATACACACACACACACACACTTATACACAACACACAACATACAATGTATAACACACTCATAAACATGTATACACTGGTATACAACACGTGTATACACACACACGTATCACACACACAATAGTATACACATGACACCATGTATACACCACTTGTATACACACACGTGTAACACACACACATGTGTATACACCAACCCGTGTATACACACACACGTGTATACACACACACGTGTATACACCACACACACACTGTACACAACACAACACAACACACACACTGTGTATACACACACATACGTGTATACACACACACGTGTATACACACACACGTACAAATACACACACACACAGGTATACACCACACACATCCAATGTATACACACAACATGTTCCACACACACCCCCAGCACCACCACATCAGCACACCGGTAGCCCCCCCACACACTGGCATTCTCGGCCTCCCCACCATTCCAGTCCCCCATCACACACCCATCAGCACCCCACAACTCGCCAACCTTTGCACCCTCCCCCATCGGCACACCCACATTCCGCACCCCACAATCAGCACCAAACCCTCCAAATCAGCACACCAATACAATCACCATCAGTACACCACACAGCACTACCACCGCACATGGGCCGCGTGACCACTCCCCACCAAATGCCACACACCCACCAAAAACATCCACGGCACGCCGGGGCTCTCACTAGTCCTATATATATGTGAAAGTTTCTTTAATACAGTTTATTGCTGCTTATACCTTCTGAGTGCTGTTGTCTCCTTACCTTTGCTGGTAATGTGTGCTTTATATGTATATGCAGTGGTTGACAAATCACAAAAAAATCTATTCGCCACCTAGTACCAAACATGTGCTGCTTGGGCCAATATTTACTCGCCCGGGGTTAATCCTCGCCCGGGGCGAGCAAATGTATAGGTTTGTCGAACACTGTGTATATGTATTTTAATATATATATTATACATATACATTCCAAGAGACACTGTTTTTAAGTATAACCTTTTGCTTGCTTCATTCATTGTAACAACGCCGGAAGAAGAGATCAGTGTATCTCGAAAGCTCGCACAAATAAAAGCATTTCGTTAGCCACAGAACGGTATCATCTATTTATTTTTGATTTTATATATATATATATATAATATATATATATATATATATATAATACTCTTATTATATATTAGGGTCACTTTCTTCTTTAACTCTTTACCCTCTTCAGAAGTTGGGGTGCATTTAAGGTCAATACAACAGGTTTTTCAACTACTATTTGGATATTTGTCTTTTATTATGTAATTTCTTTGCTCTCAGAAAGGACTGAAGTGACTACAAACAAACCTAGTTACAGATGTTACTTTTGATGATAATTGAATATATATATATATATTATATATATATATATATATATATATCATATCATTAAGATTAATATCTAAAACCCTTGTGTATAATATCACAATCCTAGTCAAATAAATATAAACTACTGTACGTACATGTAGGGTTACTTAAAGTAATAACTTGGTACTTTTAGTATAAGCATTAGCTTAATTTGTGTTGGAATATTAGGGTCAAACCTCCCTAAAATGCCTTGTATAAATTAAGAGGGGGAAAAGTCTATAAAACATTAAGCATATTTCAACTATAAATATAATAATAATCAGTATAAAAATACTTTTCAAATGACACATTACCCTAATGGGGACCATCACTGCCAGGCATGGGGTCTGCGTGGGGGGCTACATTGATACATCTTTACATGATGCATGTTACTGCTTTTGAATGTACCCCACACCCAAAAAAATTGTTCCTGCACAGGGACCGCCTGGAAAATATCTTTTGTGGTTCATTCCCTGATCACGGTGGTTTATACTCCAGACTATACGGTAGTGTGGGCAGGTCAGGAGTTCCATGTGCGCCCCCCTCCGCTTCATGCAAGCGGCAGAGGCAATAAGAGGAGGAGCCCGCCAGGCAGTGCTGCCCATAATGCAAGCCACACCTCCAGAGAGCTGATTGGGTTACTTCCAGCTGTCTAATTGAAGAGCCCCCCCCCCCCCTCCCCTGATATTACTAGACTTTTTGTTGCAAAGAGAAGCCAGAGGTTTTATATCTGATGGGCTGATGAACCACTGTCATTATCTTAAAAATGCTCATGGAATCCTACCATGCTCTTGTTGCCCCAGTATGTTGCTCTTTTCTGCAGAGTAAGTCAGATGGGTCCCTCATGTGCAGGAGAGGATTGCAAAAAAGAATCATTTATATAAAACAGAAGCTGGTGGGTAACGTTAAAAATAACTGATGTGTGCATGCTGGACATGTCAAATAAACGGTGGAGATAAGGACAGCTGTTTTTTTTCTGGTCTCTTCTCTGTCAGGGGGTACCATCCTTTGGGGAGCGGATGGCAAGGGGTACCATCCTTTGGGTAGTGGATGGTGACTGGGTCCCATGTTTTGGGGAGCGGATGGTCAGGGGGTACCATGCTTTAGGTAGTGGATGGTGACTGGGTCCCATGCTTTGGGGAGCGGATGGTCAGGGGGTACCATGCTTAAGGTAGTGGATGGTGACTGGGTCCCATGTTTTGGGGAGCGGATGGTCAGGGGGTACCATGCTTTGGGTAGTGGATGGTGACTGGGTCCCATGCTTTGGGGAGCAGATGGTCAGGGGGTACCATGCTTTAGGTAGTGGCTGGTCTGGGGGTACCATGCTTTGCGGGGGGAGTCTGCTGGTCAGGTAGGAACCAAGTTTTTGGGCAGTCTGGTGGTCATGGTGATGCTATGCTTTGGGGGGCTGCAGGTCAAGTTACTGCATTGCCTTAGGGAGGCTGCTGGGTGGAGTCATGCATTGGGGGGGGGGGGGGGGGTTTGGTGCTATGAATTTTGATATTTTCATCTTACTACCAAAAAATTCTGCTTTGTAAATGTATACTGTATATGCATGTATATATATATATATGTATATAGAAAGACTGAGCAGTTTTGATTCCGGGGAGGGCTCAGGAAGAGGACAATTGGACAGGTATCTAAGTCCCGTGGGTTTGCCGAAGAGGAGATATACCTTCTGGTGCAGGCCCCGAAACACGAGAGGTGGTTCCGTTCCCGTTTTGCAGGGCTTTCGGGGTCATCTTCTTGGGGGATACAGAGGGGGAACTCACTAGAGTGGGGGTCTGAGGAACGTAAGGAAGACCCGCTGGTGGTGCGTTGGGGAGATTTACACGGCCCAGAAAGAGGAAGATGCAGGAACGATGGTTTCAGCTATGTCCAAATATAAGCCTATGGGGCCTGGGATATTATCTGACCCCGTGCGACACAGACGAGCCCCTGTCCATGGGTGTTGCCAGAAGGGCCAGGAATGCCGAGTTTAACCAGGAGCGCCGTGGCCGAGAGGCTATTATAGCTAAGTACAAAGCGCCCCCACAGGTTGGAGTACGCTGTATGTCCCTGAACCCTCATGGAAGGAAATGAGTTTTAAAATGGGTTCCACTGGTGTGAGGATAGGGGATATTGGCACTGTGAGGAGGAGGAGATCATGGAAAGATTGGGATCCTGGCGGGTTACATGATAAGTGTCACTCAGAGGGTTACAGATTTGCCTCTAACCCTGGGCCATTGCTGTGCGCAAGCCACCGTAAAGGGTATGGTAGTACCCTAATGGATATCTCATAAGGAGTAACCCTGGTTGTTATACATCTATGTTAGGATGTATCTGTTATGTTTATGATGGAGATATGACTGTATTTATGTGTACTGTATTATGAGGAAATTTGTGTGATGTTAATTATGTTTTCTGTTGCAGTGCTTCCTGGAAGAGGTATGCAAATTTAGGTCCCGAGCGAGGACGATGGGATATTCACCAGGGGAGAATTAGCGGTCAGTAAAATGCCTACAGTCATCTCTCCTGCTGGCATATAGGCCTGGTAAGTGTGGGCATGCCAGCAGTATCATGGAGGTTTTCCCTCCAACACCCTGGTGGGGTTCTCGTGTATGCTGACTGAGTCACATGCTCTGACTCCATGGTGTTAGTGAGTCAGAGGTGTGTCAGCTCCAGCTTACATAAGGCACAGCACGTGTTTCTAAAGTTAGTTGCTTGCAAAGTTGATGTGGAGTTGCAAAGTAGTTGTTGCTGAGTGTTGCTGGAAAGCTCTTGTCAGAGTCTGAGGAGGAGTTCTGTCAGTTATGTTATAGTAACTCCATGGGAGGCTGTGTCCAGGGACCTGGCACAGGACAGTGATTCCTGCGGGAATATGAATCCCTGATCGGGTGACATACCTAACTAAAGGGAGCAACTGCGAGATGAGCGGCTGAAGATACTCCTTGTGGAGGGCAGTTGCCCTGCCGTGTCAATAAAGATGAGTTCAGCCAGAAACCCTCCTCTCGTGTATCTATCTGGAATGAGTGTACAGAAGGAGCACCACGAGAGTTCCTCCCCAGGATCATCCCCATGCGGATGCAGGGACCCTGGTGAGGTGAGGCGCTGCAACCGTAACTAGGGTGAACTCAGCCACACTACCTCAGCTGCTGTCTGACGGGTTTCTCCCCACACAACCATCATGCGGGAGACTCAGGAGTCCTGTAGCCAGCAGGTGCACCATATGACATATCCACACTGTAATGGGGTCCGGTTAGACCACAGGGGCCAATGTGAGATTGGTGGGTCAGACCGGGCCAGAAACACCGTTAATATATATATATACCATAACAGACTGTGATCACTACCCCCCCCCCCCCAGGCACTTAAACAAATAGCTGATATCCAACCCAAGAGATCCACTTCTCCCATATACAGAAGACAGATCCCTGCAGATCTGCATCAGAACTCTCCCCCCCCCCCCCCCCCCCCCCCAGATTTATTTTGGCCATGAAAGCACATATTACAAGCGGAGAGGGGATCTTGGTTAAAAAAAAAGGTTTTAGTTTTTTAATTATTACCTTATCTATCGCTGAATTGGGGAGGGGGTTGGAGTCAGATCGCTCGACGTGGCCAGCCACTCCAGTAAATCCCTGCCAGCATAAACCCTATGAGAAGGCGATGTAGGGGCGATGGAGGGGCCTCGCAGACACTGTGCAAGTTAGATTCTGAGCCCAGCCTCCAGAGCCAATGTACACCTCCACCACACGATTGGTTTACTCTGAGCCGAAGCCACCGTCCTGATGCTCTGGCCCTGCCCCCATTCCCAAACCCCCAAAACAGGGGGCTGATTGCTGGAGAAGTAGGAGGGTTTGGAGATGTATGAGATAGGTGAGCATATATGTTCCTCCTAACATCCCCCTGTCCCCAAGAGCCTGTGATCTCTGCTGGGCTCTCAGATGTGCAAAGCTTGTGTTATTGTGTTATTGTGTTAGATGCACTGGCTAGTTGCTCTAGTCCTCTCAGCACATTGTGTGTTTGAAATGATCTTTAGGAAGAAAGTAGGATGAAGTGTAAGTAATACACACTGGAAGAGCTCATGTATGCTAGAAGCATTTTCTGTGTGTTGTTTAGCTGAGCATGTTAAGTACAAGGTGGAGATGTTGCAAAGTTATAAAAGAGTTTGTACAAAGTGTTTATTCCCCCCCCACCCTCCTTTTTTTTATGGTTTTCTGTGCCAGCTTGGTGCCTGCCCTGGGTATGTGAACCAATGCTATAAGCTTCCGCCTTGAAAGTGCAGACCAAGCAATGTCCACAGTGTGTGTTTTTTTTTTAATAAAAAAGTTATGTACTATGAAAAATACTTATTAGCATTTTTTTTAAAAACAACTCTGAATGACATTTAATGTATTTAGTGTAACAAGCCTTTTTGTTTCTATAGCAACCATTTACAAAGTCCAGATAACTGAGTCAATATGCCTCTGCAGCCATTAGTGAACCCTGAGCCGAATCTTCGCCGATCGATAACAGGATCACGATCGGTCGGCAACTTAGCTAATTACTTATCATTGTGTGGATTGTATTGATGCAGATATTAAAGGGCGGGGGGGGGGAGGGGAGGACCGGCAGCTTGGACTGCTGCTTTAACGCTGGTGCCATCCTCGGATTTCTGGTCTTGTCCGTGGACATGTAAGTCAGGCTGCCAGCTAATGCCATGCCCTGAGACCTGCTTCTTATGGTGAGGCAAAGCCCTGGTCTTCTGCGTGGGATCCATTCTATTCCTGTGTGCCCTCCAGTACTCCTCTTTTAATTTATCCTATCTGCAAGGTTTCCTCTCAATCTGCTATGTGGTCTGGTCTGGCCGTGTCAGGTCTTTCTAAGACATATTTGCTTTAAAAAAAAAAAAAAACATGTATTATCACGTCCCTGGAATATTTGTTGTCTGGTTTGCTTAACCTACAATTGTAAATGTGAACTGTGATGTATTTCTGGTTTGCAAGCTTATGCCAAATTCCTATTATCTTTCTTAAAGCAACGACCTGAGAAAGCACTCACCCAGTGTTCTACTGGCCCGTACTAAACTAACATGTTTCCTCTCACTGACCTCCCTTGACATCCTAATGGTATCCAGGTCTTCCCTCTGGGAAAAGGGCAAACATTTTAATTAATCCAAACAACCAGTCCCCCTCCCTAAAATGTGTTGCTCAGTTTTTTGTCCCACTGCAGCCAGAAATGTGATCTTTCTTTGTATATATACAGTAATATTTCCATTTGCTACATGCTTTACAATGGAGGGTTTTTGGCAATTTTTACTCACCATAACTCATGTATGTGTGGTGGACACCTATCCCAAGCTTCAAAATGGCAAGCCGGTATAACCAGCCTCTCAACTGATGTGACCCAAAAGTCGAAATGACTGTCTTGGGTAGGTCTACTGGCTAGCATCTTAACCCAGGCTGTGGTGAAAAGCTGTGCAATGCAGCAAGCATAAGCTATAGGGATCCATGTCAAAATGGATTTGAACCAAAAAGTGGTATTGTGTGCTCATTTGCATGTCATTTCCAAGTATCCCTTGCTGCAGTGGAAGCACTGTATGCCGAGTAATAATGGTGAAAGGCAGGGTTGCAGACCTGTCTAATACATGCAAATGAGCACACAGTAATATTCATATATATATTTATATATATATATATATATATATATATATATATTATATATATATATATTACATCTATCACTATATACCTATTTATGTGGGGGAAAAAAGATTAGATGTAATTCACCCCCCCCCCCCTCCCCTTTCAGGGTTATCTGGAGCAATGATGCAGGCCGTATAGCCATGACTGTGAGCCCTTCTCAGGGGTTCCTGTGATTGGATATGAGAGCAGATGTCCACACAGGGAATGCACAGAGGAGGATAGGGAGCAGGATGCACGTGTTTGAATGCAGAGCTGCTTCGGAGGGAAAGATGAAGAGGTCCTGGCCCGAGGGAGACAGACCAGACTGTGGTCACTCCATCCTATCTCCGGAGGACCCAGTGGTGCCTTCACAGAAAGAACGGCTGTGCTTTCCGCTTAGCAAGAGGACACTCCATAGTTTTCCAGAAGGATAGGTTGTCCAGGGAATCACCCGCCACCCTACGGTGATCACTAATACAAACACGTATACATCGTATATGAAGTATACTTTGCGGAGTAGAGGCCTGCAATTATATCTCTCTTCACTAACTCAATGAGCTCCATCGCAAGCCGGCACTGGACTGTGTGGGGACACTAGCGCAGCGTTGGATACACGTCAGGCTATTGTAGTGTTATGCATGTTCTCTCGGGTCCTCAGAGAGAGACCACGTACCGCCCCTCCGGGATTTAATACGTATGACTTATAAGTATTGCTGCCCCAAAGACTTGGCGCAGTGTGTTGTCTGACCTCAACCAGACCTTATATCGGTGCTGCACACGTTTCATTTCTAATAAATTACTTCTCTCACCCACGCCTGAAGACTCGCTCTCCTCTCCACCACCCCACAACCCTCCTACAAAACACGCGATAAGCCCAATCGCCATTGGTCCGACCCTCTCCCCCTCCCCGAATTTCCTAGTCTCCGCCCAGCACGCGGCCTCCTCTCCCTCTCCCACCTTCCTCCCCCGATCGCTTCCCCCCACCCCCACCACGCGCCCCCTCCCCCTTTCCTGCCACGGAGGGAGGTGGACTCAGGCATTTGGATGGCTCGGGACTCCTGGATAACTGCATATAACAAGGGGGCTTTAAGAGGGGTTACCATGCCACTCATTGTAAGCTCTTCAGGGCAGGGGACTCTTCTCCTAAGGCTCCTATGGCTCAAGCGACTATTCCCTTATTCCCTGGTGTGTTATATGATGTCCTGGTGTATTACTGCTGTGGAAGCTCTATGTTACATAGATGGTGCTATGTAAATATATATATATATATATATATTATATATATGCTATTATGTGAGCGGTCATGTAAAAATGCCTACAGTCATCTCTCCTGCTGGCAGTAAGGCTGTAAGTGTGGGCATGCCAGCAGTAATCATGGAGGTTTTCCCTCACACCCTGGTGGGGTGCTCTGTGTATGGCTGGACTGGTCACATGCTCTGACTCCATGGTTAGTGAGTACAGAGGTGTGTCAGCCTCAGAAGCTTACATTAATATGAGGGGCAGGGGAGGGATCTTCCTGCCAGTTACAGAAGAAAGTTTAAGAGAAAAGGGAGGTTGGAGCCTGTGCCAACGAAATCTGGCTCCCACCCGATCCCCTCTGGGATCCCAGATCTGGTTGATCTTTTCCTAAATCTTTTCCGCTTCAGTGTAATCTGCAATCTTTTTTTTTTTTAATTATTAGTATTCCTCTGGTCAGTGTATAAAATATCCTGCAAGAGAAACGCCTTCTCCCTTATCCTGCAGGGGAACAGGATTCCCAAGAAAAATCCCCTAATTTAAGGCAGAAATAGAACAGTTTTTGCATGCATTTTGTGAAACTCCAGCAGTGAAACCGAGCCATACTTGGCTCTAACCTCTGCAATAAACTGTATTAAAAATAGCCTCTTGTCTGTGGATCAGGGAGTTTTTTTTGTTTGTTTTTTTGGTAGGTTTTTGCTAATAAATGATTCTCTCTGAGTGTATGATTAATGTGTGTGGTGATCACGTACACTGAAAGTCCTGGAAAAGGGCAGATTGTTTGCTGGTAAACTCACTCCATCATACCCTAGCATTCCAGTGAGGCTCTTGTCTGCCTGAATCCAGGGATCCCAACTGCAATTTTCTGACACTTTTCCATTTGGGTGAGGTTCTCTTATAGTGTGCAGCTTGCCAAATCCAGCTGTGCTCTGCACATAGAAAGAAGGGGCTGGGGATTTAGCTAGATTTTAATGCCACTTTATATTTTTATTGAGGTCATCTTTTTTTGTTGTTGCTTTGGCACAGGTTGGATTGGATGAGGAATCCAGTGTGCACCCTGGAGGTGGGGGGTACTTTTAGCATATTTTTATTTATCTATATAATTATTATGAAGGTTCCTAGTCAGAGATGCTAAGATGTTGACTTCTTTGCATGCATTTTTTTATAGATGTTTCTTAAAGTAACAATGTACTTAAGTTAGGCTGGGTTGAGTTACCATTAGCTGTCACAGCTCATTTTTTAATAGGGGACTGATGAGTTTATATAAAGAAATATCACACTCCTTTTTGTAGTTGTTATATGACCTAAGGGTAGGTGTGTACAGTGCATTATGCAACCCATTTTAGGCACCTCCAGCACTGAAAGGGTTACAAGTGGCAGAGATGAATTTTTTTTGGTCAATCCACTGTCAATAGTTCCAATTAACCCCTGGGAAGACGTGTGGGAAAGCAAACAGAGGAGTTTGCCTAGTGAGGAGGGTAAGCAATGTGTGTGCCCTGGGGTCAGGCTGAAGCTGAAGGTTTCTTCTGCAGCACGTACTGTCTGGCATAGAGTCTTGCCAGATGTCACTCAGGTGAAGCCACAACTCCTCCCAGAACAAAAACCCAAAGAATCCCAAGCCTCCAGCTATCTGGAAAGACATTGCAAATGTCTGGATCCAGGGGGCACATTGGAGAAATGGAGGCTCACCACTGACATATACAGTCACCCTTGCCTTCTCCTTGTAGGACATGCTCTTAGAGAAGACTCTGGATAACCTATTCTCAAAATCAAATAAGCTTTATTGGCATGACGAAAGAACATTTCAGTATTGCCAAAGCGTGAATAATAGGGGGTAGGGTACGATGATTACACAGTACATGAATAATAGGGGGTAGGGTACAATGATATTCTCAATCGCTATGTATGTGACACTGTTTCAACTCACCGTGTTTTCTTTCTTGGTTTTTGCATAAGCTTGGTTGCATTTATTGTTATTATTTTTGTCGTTTTAATTTTCTACCAGTATATGTGTATTGTTTTTTCTTCTTCCATTTCTTGATTTATTCACACACTTGAGGACAATTGACAATTAATGTGGGGTTCCAGGGTTGAGTGAACATGAAAACGTATTCACTTCCTATGTTTGTAGGGTGAATGGTGCTTGTCTGGTTTAAGGTCACTCACAAGACTGTGGTGGGAAGTTACACTGGCAGTGTCATTTATAAAGACTGCACAATCACCGTTTCATTAGTGTTTGCTATACAACTGAATGTCTATATGAAAAGAATGTCTGTCTAGTGCCTGGGCTGGAGATGTGACACATGATCTGTGCCTGTGATACATTCCTTAAGCATCTTCTTAAATATCAATCCACTTGACTTCATCTCCCAACATCCTTTTTCTTTTATTATTATTATTTTTAAGCTTTCTTTATAATGAAAAAATGCTAATTTTCCATTCCAGACAATTATCATTTCAGTGAGCTGAATATATTTGCGGTTATTACATTTACTGAAGATAATTTGGCCAGAAAAATGCCTTGCCTTACGTGAGGTACTATTTAACACATTTACAAAATAGAGCATTTCTGTAAGAAATGCTGGATGTGTTACAGTTTAATAAACACACAATGGCAGCAAGCTCAAGAACCACAAATACTATGTATTTTGTCACTTTGGATGTAGCACTTGGCATTTCTGTCTTTTGTTGTGTTACTGTTTAAGTATACCAATTTATAGCAAAATACTCATAAATATTAATGTCAATACACATGATATACAGTCACTCAGTATGGTCAATTAGCATTGAACATATCTGATCAACAAGTAGTCTCATAAGTAACCGATTTCCAAAATCATACAGTTCCTATACATTTATAGTTATCACAACCAGGTTTACATAGCGCGTGGGATCTACCCCCAGAGACAGACAGTATGTGAGAAGAGGAAACATTTCCAAAAGAATTGGAAATAAGAGACGATAGGTAGACAACAGTGATATGCCACCTGCAGGATGGAATGCCACTTGGAAGCAGTATTTCTGTGCCAGCTTTGAAGTAGTTTACAAACAGCCCCACAGTTCCTTTGATTTAAATTATTTCTATTGAATGGAGTACAGCTAAAATGCCCATAATTATGTTTACATGTCATCTTATCTAATGGAGCTTAAGGCAGTTGCTTACAAATGGAAAATATAAATGTTCATTTTTAATGATACCAATATTGTAGTAGGCAGTGGTGCGGCTATATATACAATGACCATGTCTAGTATTGATCTTTAACTATCAGTATGCATATTTAGCCTGCTGAAATATAATATAAGCTCTTAATGTTCACAATATTCATTCTGTTCAGCATACGATTCCTTCATTGGCTGTTGCAGTGCTAAATATCGGAAAACAAAACGTTCTAATGTCTTTATTTTGTAGTGTGGATATTTTCCCATTTTAATAAAACACCAGTCCTATTTATTCAACTTCAAAGATATCATTTACAAACATGACATATGTATCCTTATATTTTATATAGGTTTTAAATCTCAGGAGTCTGCCTGCCAGATACGTAGGTGCAGACAGGGTTAAGGTAAACATTTCGGTTATGGCTATGATTGGTCAGTACTAAACTGGCTAAGAAGGTTGTTGGGGTTATGTTAGTAGTTTTAGGTGTTTGGGGCTTTGTGTTAGAGCAAGGGTGGGCAACTCCAGTCCTCAAGGGCTACTAACAGGTCAGGTTTTCAGAATATCCCTGCTTCAGCACAGGTGGCTCAATCAGTGGCTCATTTGAGGAGCTTAAGTAGATATATATATCGTGAAAACCTGACCTGTTGGTGGCCCTTGAGGTCTGGAGTTCCCACCACTGTATTAGGCCGCGCTTGTAGTGCGGGCGACGGATGCCGTCGCCACCCGCGAAAGCTGTATTTCGCTTTGCAGCGACGTCGCAGGTGACCTGGCCATTGATTGGTTCAGAGGCTGTCACATGTGGCGACAGCCTCTGAAAAATCAAATTTGACTGGCTTCCAAATTTCGCGCTGCCACGTCGCGTCGCACTTACTATAAGTGCACGCGACGGCGGCAATACATTTGTTTTGCGGCAAAGTCGCGTCGGCGGCACTATAAGCGCAGCCTTAGGCTGACATAAGCTACTGTTGTTTTAATATATGCAGCCTTTGATTATTTTCATTGAAAACGAATGATCTAAGCTGTCGATCAGTTTGTTCTCCCGCGATTGATCAGCAAAGACCTTGCTTCCCAGGGTTCACTAAATGGCCGCCTTTCAGATTAAATGATTGATTCAGTCAGTGTAACTCAGCAGCTACAATCTATACTTATATTACTAAGGTTACATTATCTATTGTTACAGTTTGTAGTTCAAACTGTTGGAATATTGGCATCAAATGATTACAAACAGGAAAGTGTTGCAAAGATCTTGCACTGCTGGGGAGGTGGCTAAACCTGCTACACAAATTAAAGGATGCTCAGTATATTAATCACATTAAAATGGCATTAAAGCTGCAGACCAAGCAATATCCTACATGTGTTTTTTTAATTTATTTTTTTAAATAGGAAATGAATGAGAAGATACTTGTATCAGCTAAAAAAAAAACCCCAGCTCTGAATGACATTTTAATGTATTATAATGTAACAAGAATTTTTGGTTTCTATAGCAACCATTTACAAAGTCACAACCCTTCCTCTTCTGAAACACGCTCTGGCACACCCCATTTTGAGCCCCGCCCTCTCTCTAGCACTGCACCAATTGAATCTAGTGACTGCCTGGTCACATGATCTTCCCCATATAATTTTGCATCTTTGGCCCTCTTCTGCTGCACTGACAGCCATTTAGTGAACCCCTGAGCCGAATCTATGCTGATCGATCACAGGAGAACGGATCGATCGGCAACTTTGCTAATTACTTATAATTGTGTGGATTGTATCGAAGCATATATTAAAGAGAATAATCATTTTATAAAAACGGCGGCTTGGACTGCTGCTTTAAGAGTTTAATAATAAAAATATATTTTTTTTAGTAAGTATTATCTTATACTTAGAACTAATTTATTTAAAAACAAAACTCACACACACGTAGGATATTGCATGAATTGCTCCTGTAACTGGTGTTTTCAGCAACACTTTTTTTCAGGTAAAAGTAATTTAATGTGATGTCCCTTATGCAGCTTTTCTAATCATTTGTTCGTATACAAGGAATGACTCCTGGATACATGTATTAAAAACCAAAGCATTAGACTTAGGGTAGGCTTTGTATCCTTCTTTCTATTGTCGTGTCACTAACTCTTTATAAGAACCAACCATTTTAATATCATTAACTACGATCTACATTATAGAGATACAAAAATACTCTGTCTATCTAAACATTTATGTGGATGAAGCTAATTAAAGTATTAATGCCAACTGTATATAGTTTAGAGAGGCCATGGAGCACAGGGGGGTGTGTTTTCTTGGCTCTCTTGTAGCCATCTAGGTTTCAACCAATCCCAATTTGCGTGTAGCTTCCATGGCATTGGGATAACTAGAAAATGGATGACCGGTTTTCTGGTATTAAAATAAAATCCATTTTGTGTATATATTTATATATTGTAGTCGCCCCCAAATCAGCAGGAAGTCTTAGATGTCCAAAGATTACTTGAGAGATCCCATGTGGATGTGTGGCATTTGTCTATCCTTTGTACAGCAAATCCATGACCCCGTTTTCCGGTTGGAGTTCTGTGTAATTATGGTACGTAGCCCACTATGGAATGTTTATTCTCTATGACCGCATTCCACCACATTCCAGAACATTGACAAACTTACCTGCAATAGCTCAAGGAAATAACATGAAAACATTTTTGTAGTTGACTGAGCTTTGTTGGACGTTCATGATCCTGTCAGTTTCTGTAACTTCAAGTCAGTGTATATTTCTTATACGTTTTCTTTTTATTTCAGTATTTTATACATTGGGTAGAAAAAGAAAAGAGATGGGGAGGGACGGTTAGCACATAAACATTTCACTTTACTTATACCACTTGTGCTTATGTTAAACAGAGGATACATAAAACTTTTATATTCTCGTATTGTCTTTTGCCCCCTTTAATTATTTGTTTAAGGTTCTCAAGTCTGGAACTGGAAATATATTATCCGGACCATCATGGTTGACCCACTTACATATATTATACTCTTGTTTGAGGTGTCCGGGTTTGTCTGCTTTTCTCTTCTGGACTGATAACCTGGATATTAACGTTATCTATCCGTCATGTCTTGTGAAAGTGGGTGTAATAGGAGGGATGGGATGTGGGGGGAGTGAAGGGGGAATTTTGCCACCAGACTTTAGAGCATGTTATTGTCCTCTCTCCAGCTCAAGATATTCTGTCCTCTACAGGGGTTTCCTTACTCGGATCTCAAATCTCTCCTTCCAGTGTCCCTATCTCCCCATCCAAGGTTCTCAAATCTTGTGGAAAGCTTTGATTTTCTGATTCAACAGGGCAGTTAGCCTATCCATTGTCATAACTTCATTGACTCGTCTAATCACCATGTTCTTTGAGGAGGGATTTGGATGTTTCCATCGAAGTATATTTCTTAACACATTCAAACTGTTCTTATAGAAAGTCAGTCATCATAACATTAACTTTTGATTTCGCATAGTGCTTTTCCCCCCCAATTGGACTCACCCCTGCCTCATAATTACCATATAGTGTAAAACACAGCCCTGTCCCAACAAGCTTGGACTATATGTTTTAGTGCTTGAGGTACAGGGAGATAAAGTAACTTACCCAAGGTGAGAAGCAGATGATTTGAACCAGGCTCTTGTTCTTCAGTCACTGTTATTCTTTTCAGTCAGGTCCTCTTCTCACTGACCCATCGGTCAGCTGTCATAGCTGGCGTTGTGTAAAATAAGAACCTAAATGTCTATGCATCTATAGTATAACATGAAGACCTACAGCTACTTTGGGTTCTCCTTTTCCTGTGACATTAACTTTTGGTGATAATACAAATAAAACTTTTCCGTTGATAGATTCATTGGGTGGTCTTAGATGAGACCAAAATGTCATCTTCTGCTAACACAATGAGGTTCACATGTCATGTTGTAAATAGCATTCCGTCTACTTATGTGGGAAACAAATAGCTACACAAACAAATGTGAGCCGAAACTTTTACACATCTGTTTCTATTCAATGACTAAATCATTAGTGTTTCATATAGATATAAGAATTAGTAAGTCATCTAGATGGTATTAGGAATGGCATATCTTGGTGAGGCCGTGTAAATCCCTATACACAACGTTTTAATATTTACCAGCCAATATGTCTGTTCAAATAGTTTTTCGCGGCTTCTGGGGCATGCATTATAACCAAGAACGCCCATGTAATTCATTTACGTTAAAATCCACCCGTCTGCTTTCTTTGCAGTGTCCTCATATGACTCTCTTTCTGGGATTAAAACTGATCTGTGTATTATCAGAATGCTTCAGATTATCAACACCCTCATATTTTCAAAACTCTATTGAGAGGAGTAAGAAAACAAGTGGTTTATATAAAAAGCAGATAGTTTTATTGCAATACAGTGTATATGTTACACATGCAGCATATACATCAAGTTCTCTGTACTGTAAATGATAAGAGCTTATTAGAATCAAGGTATATATACCTGATCAAGTCAGATGGCTTATTGTAACAAAATGTAACACAAGAGCAAGCTTCACATACAGTACGTAGCGTCTTCTGAGTTCCCTATTGTTACATATAACCAGTCCCATATTAGCTGCAGGCCATAACTTTTGCAATTTGTTTAATTCCATCTTTCTGTCCACGTAGGTCTATCAGCTATCTCCAAAACGTTAAAAATAGTCATGTATATTAATGTTATCACTGGCATGCGAAATACAATACAATAAAGACAGATACTTCCACACTTTGTGCACATTACACAGAATGGCGTTCTTATTTAGAGGACTGTGAATGTTGCTTGAACATCTGCATCTCATGCATTCCAGCGTGTTCCAGCGTACGCATTCCAGCGTGTGTACTCGATATTTTTGCTAAACATTTACAAAAGATATACTGTACAGTACATGGCAGTTAAGGCGACATTGATCTAAGCATCTCTGTTCATGTCACAGATAGTGTTTTTTTTTACAGTATATATACACTAACTATTTTAATATCTTAAACAATGTGTTGGAGGTGATAATCATAGTTTGACCATTTCTGAACCATAGCTTTAAAATGTGGAGGGAAGGTATATAGCATGTATAAGATCAGGGGTGCTCAACTCCAGTCCTCAAGACCCGCCAGCCCCCAACAGGTCAGCTTTTAAGGATATCCCAGCTTCAGCTGGGATATCCTTAAAAGCTGAAATGTTGGGGGTCTTGAGGGCTGCAGATGAGCACCCCTGTGTCAGACAAAAACAGTACATGAAGTAGAGGTTAAATCTCATTCACAAGGTCAACAATAAGGCAATGAACAGCTGTGGGCTTATGGCTCATAACTCATTCTGCATTCTCATTACTGGGTTCCACATGTGGTGTTTTTGCATGCAGCATCCCAACTTTTGCTGGCTACCTACTATGCTCCTTTGCTCAGGGTTTCTTTTGGGAACGCCATGTGCCCTGATCGTATGTTCCGGCAAAGTGCAGAAAAAAACCCACTTTCTCCTCTGGAGAAGGAAACCCACTTCCTCATCTACTGTGTCTTCTGTGCGTGTTCCATCTTTTTCCATCCCAAATGTTATTTGATACCATTATTTAATACATTTTCTTAACTTATGGAATGGTCATTTAAAATGTGATGTCATTTAAGATCAAAATAAAAAAAGGGCCAGGGGGTCAATAGTGACATAATTAGAAATTCCCTTACTAGTATGTAATTTCCTAACTTTGGACTTAATGAACAAGCTCCATGCTACTTAACATACATTTTGTACTGAATGAATAAATGGAGGGGGTTGGAGGTACTGTGCTTTCAAAATGCAAATGTCATTACATGCAGCTGTGTACAGTTTTATTTGGACATATTGCGGAAGTTCCAGTAACACACTTTATTATGCCAAAAAGCTGGAGATTCTTAATCAAAATTACAGTAAAGAGTATGAATGCTGAATTTATACTTTCCTGTCTGCAATGAAATTATGAATGGAAACTCCCTTGGGATAAAGTTTCAAGGTCATCAAAGTCTCTTCTGTTGCAGCTGCATCCCAAGTGGATGATGGATTTAGGTTTTCTAAGTAAAAGGGGTCAGTATCGGAGTATGTTGCTTTCATGTACAAAAATCAATAAGGAAATATCTGTACAGTAGTTCTTTGGTATCGCATTAACAGACAAAGAGTTATTTCACTTGTCCAAGCAGAATATCTTTCAGTTGTGATTTTACTAGAGTCAATTTCATTCTACAATTTAGAATAAAATACCACGTTTGCAGGTTGCAGGTTGCATGCGCGTTGTACTTTGTATAAAATATATTAAATGGCTTTAATATTATGATTTTTCAGAGTATTAATGTGGGATGGAATTTTACCAATATTATAATTTCGAGGCAGCAATACAGCTTTCATTTTTTAATTACAGGAAGCAGGGGGTCTCCGAGGCTGAACTGTGCTCATTTCATTTCCGGGAACCCTCTGCCTCCAGAAATATCTCCATAGGGGGTGCTGGTATCTATGCAATTAGGGAAATAGTGTGCCTAAGATAATGGCGGTGTTTAAATGTCCCACAGGCCAATAGGAAGCCGTGATGTTATCTGGCGCAGCTTCCTATTATCCCACGTGACTGAGGTCTTTAAACTACACAGAGATACCGGCACCGCTACGTAGGTAGTAAGTATCTCTGAAAGCACGGGGTCCCGGAGCTGAAATGAACACAGTTCAGCTTCAGAGACCCCCTGCTTCAATCCTGTAATTAAAAAATGAAAGCTGTATTGCTGCCTCGAAACTAAAAATAAATGAAACCCGTATTGCTGCTTTCATTGCATGTTTCGCCAAAATTAAATGTTTAATTAACTGCTGTGATTCAGAGCCATGACCTTGGAGAGCAGGCAAAGGTCCCCCCAATACCCTATTTTGTAACACATACAAACCCCCAGCCACCATATCATTTCCATTTGTATCTCTTTCTTACTTAGTGTTTGCCTTGTGTTTATCCAGGTGTGCGCAAAGTGGGGGGCCACGCGAATCTCTGGGGGGGGGGGGGGACGTGTGGTTACAGAGGCCCCACGCTCTTCCCCAAGGCATTTAAATTAAATGCCGGGGGAGGTGCGAGGCCCCTGCAAGTCTCTCTTACCTGGTCTGAGCTGCCTCTTCGGCGACGCGTCGCCATTTTTTTATTTATTTATAAAAATGTTTCACCAGGAAGTAATACATTGGGAGATACCGCTCGTTTCCAAGCATGTCATGGGCGTCAAATGGCAACGTGTTGCCATGCCACGTGACGTCACATGACGCCGCGAAGCTCCAAGCCGGTAAGGGAAGGGGGCCGCGAGTAGGCGGAGAGCTCACAGGGGGGGCGCAAACAAAAAAGTTTGCGCACCCCGTGTTTATCCAACGCATTTTTACATTCGCATTTGCTACAGTTATTTTGAATTGAGTTTGACTTACCTACTGCCAATGCTTGGACTTGCTAAACAATTCTCATAGTCCTTCATGCATGTTAGCCAGATAATCATCTGATGAGCAAGAATGGGTCAGCGTAGTGTTAATGTCACTGCCTTAGTAAGGGTGGATCTGACTGGTTTCTCTAAATCAGCCTGTTGAGACTCATTAAGCCACATAAGTCCATATTTACTAAAGTGTGCTATTTCAGGAGGTGTTTTATGGAATTATTAAACATTGACCATAATCCCCCAGCATGTCCTCGCACAGGTGATCAAGAAATTTTCTGGAATAATTCAGATTTGTAGTTGTCATAGCAGCAGGGTCCTCTCTTTAAAATGTGAACGTTTTAGAATTAATATTTTGTTTTCATATCTTTGGATTGTTGTGGTTTTTTTTAACAGCAGAAATACGGTTTAGAAAACGGCATGACATTGGTCTTCTGTTTCCGGTAATGTTTGCCATCGTGTACTGGTAACACATTGTGAAGGTAATAACTTCCCAAATGAATGACAGCAGCTTCCAAGTCTGTAAATGGCTTTATATGGTGGGCAGGAAATGGATTAACATGCGCAAACAATGTGACCTGGCTGGTGGTGGACAATGGATTGCTAGGTCAATTTAACCCGCAAACCTGTGATCTTTTTCACAGCAATAAAACCCCTCTTTAGTGCTTGTAAAATGCTACATAACATGTCTGCTGACATTGTATCGGTCACTGTTTGTATTTGGTGACACTCCCTTCACATTACAATGAGCTGCGGTTGTATTTATTTTGCTCTTCCCCCTGTATGACTGGGCGGCTCTTGCCTCTTCTAGGTGCAGGGTGTAAGTGGCAGTCTAAGTAGTAAAAAAAAACGTCATCTGATTACATTTCCAGAGTTTAAGGATTCCATATTGCCAGATTGTGAGCTGGACCATATGAAGGCAAACGTGTGTGTGTGTGTGTGTGTATGTGTGTGTGTGTTTACACTCAGTAAGAGAAGTGTGACAGGAATACAGCAGACATGGGCACTGCTCAGAATTTGGGAATAGGATTAATTGGTTTATTGGAACATACAAAAATAGATCAACGTTTGGGACTTAACATGGACCTTTATGGAGATGATGTATCAGCGTTTTGGTCCTTCCGCGAACCTTCATCAAAGGGATAAAGCTCCATGTTATGACCGAAACATTGATTCATTTTTATATGTATGTTCCAATAGACCAATTACTCCATTTCACAATACCTCTTATGTGCATGTGTTTTGTTCTTATGTGCATCTGTTTTTACACATATATATATATATATATATATATATATATATATATATATATGAGTGCACCCCCCCACCCCCCTGAGGAAGACCCCCGTGTGGGATCGAAACGTTGGACTTCTGTGCTTTGTGTTCTTATACACTTCCTGAATTTACCTGCCTGAGTGCTGTCTCCTTTTTGCCAGTTTCTGGTCATGTATGTTTTTGTTATCTTTATGGGATATGCACCAGCCCATTCAGGATACTATATTGGAGTACATACTGGACACCTAACAAGCTCCAATTAAACCCCCAAAATACCCACAACATATATATAAGCATATGAGTGTCAGAAGAGTGCTACTGAGCATGGCAATTGCATTAAACCAGAGACATAACATAAAACACAGACAGAGCTCAGTTTTAGCCATCTAGTGAGACTCAACACGGTACAGTGCCTAAATATATATGGAATAACTAATAAGTAAATGGTCTTTTGTTTGACATTTTGGCCAAAATTGTTGTAAGCCCCTGAGCCAACGCCAAGGCAGACCACATATCAGGGGTCCCTAACGCTAATAAAATTACTTAAACCTGTTTAATAACAGGAAGAATGATTTATAGTAAATCTGTCAATATTAGCTGAAAGTTCTGTCTGACTGAAGCTTATTTAAACCTGTACCTACCAGGAAAGCACTCTGTATTAGAGATGTCTCAGCCAAACTGCAAGCCAAAGTTCTGTCTGACTGAAGCTTTTATTAACCTGTACATTCCAGGAAAAGCACTCTGTATTAGAGATGTCACACGCCAAATGCAAGCAGGCAAGTTCCCCTGAGTGGAAGATGCTATGGAGTGAGCCCATAACCATTTAAATGTGGGAGGGGGTGAGCTTAAATTAAGTAGGAGGTTGCCAACCTCCAACAGCTATGACTAGCTGGACAAGAATTGTAAAACATACTGGACACCTAACAAGCTCCAATAAACCCCCAAAATACCCACAACATATATATAGCATATGAGTGTCAGAAGAGTGCTACTGAGCATGGCAATGCATTAAAACCAGAGACATAACATAAACCAACAGACAGAGCTCAGTTTTTAGACCATTAGTGAGACTAAACGGTACAGTGCCTAAATAATATGGAATAACTAATAAGTAAATGGTCTTTTAGTTTGACATTTTTGGCCAAAATTGTTGTAAGCCCCTGAGCAACGCCAAGGCAGACCACATATCGGGGCCCTAAGATATAAATTCTTAAAACCTGTTTAAAAAGGAAGAATGATTATAGTAAATCTGTCAATATTAGTGTAAAGTTCTGTCTGACTGAAGTAACTTATTAACCTGACATACCAGGAAAAGCCCATCTGTATTAAGGATGTCTCAGCCAAACTGCAAGCCAAAGTTCTGTCTGACTGAAGCTTTTTTAACCTGTACATACCAGGAAAAGCAATCTGTATTAGAGATGTTTGGCTGGTGTGATATCTCTAATACAGAGTGCTTTTCCTGGTAATGTACGGTTAATAAAGCTTCAGTCAGACAGACTTGGCTTGCAGTTTGGCTGAGACATCTCTTATACAGAGTGCTTTTCTGGTAATGTACAGGTTAATAAAAAGCTTCAGTCAGACAGAACTTTACAGCTAATATGACAGATTTACTATAAATCATTCTTCTGTTATTAAACAGGTTATTAAGAATTTATATTAGCGTTAGGGACCCCTGATATGTGGTCTGCCTTGGCGTTGGCTCAGGGGTTACAACAATTTTGGCCAAAAATGTCAAACTAAAAGACCATTTACTTATTAGTATTTCCATAAATATTTAGGCACTGTACCGTGTATGAGTCTCACTAGATGTGCTAAAAATGAGCTCTGTCTGTGTTTTATGTTAGTCTCTGGTTTTAATGCAATTGCCATGTCAGTAGCACTCTTCTGACACTCATATGCTTAATATATGTTGTGGGTATTGGGGGGGTTAATTGGAGTTGTTAGGTGTCCAAGTGTTTACAATTTTTCCAGCTAGTCATAGCTGATGGAGGTTGGCAACCTCCTACTTATTTAAGCTCACCCTCCCACATTAAATGGTTATGGCGTCACTCCATAGCATCTTCCATCAGGGGAACTTGCCTGCTTGCAGTTTGGCTGTGACATCTCTAATACAGAGTGCTTTTTCTGGTAATGTTACAGGTTAATAAAGCTTCAGTCAGACAGAACTTTGGCTGCAGTTTGGTGAGACATCTCTAATACAGAGTGCTTTTCGTGGTAGTACAGGTTAATAAAAGCTTCAGTCAGACAGAACTTTACAGCTAATATTGACAGATTTACTATAAATCATTCTTCCTGTTATTAAACAGGTATTAAGAATTTTATAGCCAGGGACCCTGATATGTGGTCTGCCTTGGCGTTGGCTCAGGGCGTTACAAACAATTTTGGCCAAAATGTCAAACTAAAAGACATTTACTTATTAGTATTCCATATATTTTAGGCACTGTACCGTGTATGAGTCTCACTAGATGTGCTAAAAACTGAGCTCTGTCTGTGTTTTATGTTATGTCTCTGGTTTTAATACTATATTGGAGTGCCTGTGAAATCTTTTTCAATATATAAATAAATAAATAAAAGAAACGGAAATAGCTGTGTTAGTCCAGTTGCGATAGTGCAGAATAAATGAGTTCTTCAGTATTAGGTGAGATCTGACCTGAGGAAGAGAGGAGAACTCTGGAAAGCTTGTCCCATGACAAATTGTTAGTCCAAATAAAAAAGGTATCATCTAATACTGAAGTACTCATTTATTTTGCGCTATATATATATATATATATATATATATATATATATATATATCATATAAAAATATTACTTATGAGCACATTCACATGTCTTAGACAGGTCTGCAACCCTGATTTTCGCCATTATCACCTAGCATACAGTGCTTCCATTGCAGCAAGGGATTCTGGGAAATGACATGCAAATGAGCACAGTGCCACCTTTTGTCTCAAGTCCACTATTACATGAAATCCTTAAGCCAATGCTTGCTGCTGTAAAAACAGCTTTTAAACATAGCCTGGGATGAGATGCAAAGCCAATAAACCCACTCACATATTTTTTTTCTCCATAAATAATTTGAAACATTTGACCCAAATAGCCTTGCTGCCTATTGCACAGGATACATCTCCACTACAATTACAAACTACTTTGTTTTAATGGCACTTTTACCAGAGTATAATTTCTGCCTAACCCTATACTTTACTTATCCATCTTCAAGTAGATTTCTATATCGGACAAAATACAAATGTAAAATGATGATTGTCTTTATCATAGAATTAGCACGATATACCTGTAGCCCCTCTGGGCTAATTTGTGTAAGGAGTTAATGGCCTTAAGGGGTTAACAAGGTGGGATCACTCTGGTATTGCCCCTCCCCTCATGTGATGTAGTATTATTTATTTATTATTTTATTTATAAAATATTTTACCAGGAAGTAATACATTGAGAGTTACCTCTCGTTTTCAAGTATGTCCTGGGCACAGAGTAAAACAAATAGTACATGGTTACAAATACAGTAACATAAATGAACAAGGTATACATTATATACAAGACATTGCGTGCACAGTTAAAGAAAATATATATTATGAGCGTATGAAACAGTTACAGACCAGATTAAAGTGTGAGACAGCCTTAGATTTGAAAGAACTTAAGCTGGTGGTGGATATGAGAGTCTCTGGTAGGTTGTTCCAGTTTTGGGGTGCACAGAAGGAGAAGGAGGAACGTCCGGATACTTTGTTGAGCCTTGGGACCATGAATAGTCTTTTGGAGTCTTGTGACACGTGATGTCATCATGGGGAGAGAAGATTATCTATATCTCCACCCAATGTTCTAGAAGCAGGTTCCTTAAAGTTTCATTTAAGGGGGCTTCACCATAAATCATGTATATATGTTTAAGTGTGTGATATGTGTATTAAGGATGTCCTGTCACCATTTATTGTTTTTAAGTAAGGAACATGCCCTATTAAGTTAGTGCCCAAAGTAATGGCCCGGGATTGCACTCATGAAGGAAGATGTGTAAGCAGGTGTTCTCAGAGTCTAGTCAGATCGGCCCCATCGGAAAGGTCCTTTGTAAACTCCCGATCCGATATGTATGGAAGAAGAATGCCGTAGACAGTAATGTGATTATGATCCCAGAGAGAAGTGTGTGTCCCAACATGGGTCCACCTGAGATAGGGCATTATAGATGCTACGCAGAAGTTTGCCAATCTAACCAACAGAAACAAGCATAAGTACCTCTCGAGCGTAGGAGTGAGAGCTACCAGGAGAAGACCCGCAGAGTAACCATATTGTTTGCCACCAGTTAATGTCCGAAGTCAAGACGTTCTTTTGTATGGCAAGCCTTATAAACGTTTGTGATTAAAGCTCTTATCTGTACTATAAAAATCCCTCGCGCCCATCCTTGTTCTATCTGCATATCCATGCCCAGCCTGCACCCACCCAGCACCCTGACCAGGTCTGAGAGACCGAGCCCAGCCTGCACCGACCCAGCACCCTGACCAGGTCTGAGAGACCGATCCCCTCCTGCACTGACCCAGCACCCTGCCATTGTCTTAGAGATCCGAGCCCAGCCTGCACCGACCCAGCACCCTGACCAGGTCTGAGAGACCGATCCCAGCCTGCACTGACCCAGCACCCTGACCAGGTCTGAGAGACCGAGCCCAGCCTGCACCGACCCAGCACCCTGACCAGGTCTGAGAGACCGAGCCCAGCCTGCACCGACCCAGCACCCTGACCAGGTCTGAGAGGCCGAGCCCAGCCTGCACCGACCCAGCACCCTGACCAGGTCTGAGAGACCGAGCCCAGCCTGCACCGACCCAGCACCCTGACCAGGTCTGAGAGACAGAAGCCCAGCCTGCACGACCGAGCACCCTGACAGGGGTCTGAGGAGACCGAGCCCAGCCTGCACCGACCCAGCACCATGACCAGGTCTGAGAGACAGAGCCCAGCCTGCACCGACCCAGCACCCTGACCAGGTCTGAGAGGCCGAGCACTGCCATGTCCATATATCCAACTGGATGTACACTCCTTTAGAGTCGGGCAAGGACGGTTACACTTTAGTTCACAAGACCCCAGGCCAAAAGGGTAGGTACGGTTTGCTATAACTTTGCTTTACAGTGTAGTGATCAAAATGCAATATTGCACATTTGTAACCCTGTTTTATAGTCTATGGTGGCCCCACAGCATCTGTAAAACAGGACACCTGATCTGCACACTTTAACATGATCGTTTCACATCTTTACTAGCACAGCTAACCTTGCTAGTCTGTTTCATTGTCAGAATAAATATATATATTTGTATTTACTGGCAACGTGCAGCTTTACAACAAGTATACAACTTCTCGGAATACTCCCTAATATGATGCACTCCCTCCTGGCTTTTCCTTAGCAACGTGGCAGTTATGGATCTGTCGTTTACTTTGAGAAGGAATTGCAAAATATTGGCTCATTTCCTTGACTAGCTCCAGATGTTCAGATACTACAGTATGTCGTACTACAGTCAAAACGTATTTTTACAATCATAAAGCATTCTCTCCGCTACACTTGATGTCTTTTATTTGCTAGTGAAACATTTACAGTTGCATTAAAAAAGATATATTTCTTTATTGATTATTAAAAAAAAATAAGCTTGCTGTTGTATGGGTCTATCAAAACCTTTATAGAAAATAAACATTATGACTTTGCCCAAAATGACCAGTCTCAAAATAATAAAACAAATATATAATCACTGCGCTTCTCCATGTAAAGAGCATGCAGCTTGTGCAGGAAATGGCCATACAAATGTGCAAAACAGAAAGTGAATCCCTGCGCTTCTCCCATAGGGATAGCAATCAATGGGGAATATAAATATATGTATGGTGTAAATACCTATAAGAAGAAAGGAGACTTTTGGTATACATCCTTTGGCACTATTTGATCAAAGGATGTATACCAAAAGTCTCCTTTCTCTTATAGGTATTTACCCATACATATATTTATATTCCCCATTGATTGCTATCCCAAGGGAGAAGCGCAGGGATTCACTTTCTGTTTCAAAATAATAAAACTTGCGTGAAGTGACCACTTGAAAATCTTGGAACTTTTCACCGTTTAGAACTATATTACAGGGAGACTTCAGATTTATCCTGTGGGTGAAAAGATCAGCACTAAGGATGACTCCTGAGACATGTTTTAATGTTACTCCAAGCACCTTCTCTCCCCACCTTCAAGACAAACCTTAAAACTCACCTCTTAAATGAAGCATCCCAATAGCCTGGACTCCTAGCTACTGTCCCACAGTGGTTCCTACCAACCATTGTGGCCAAACACTGACGTCTACTGCACTTACTCCCTCACCTGCTATCTCTGTAAGTCTCCCACCATACCATATAGATTGTAAGCTCTCTGGGGCAGGGATTTCCTTTCCTATTGTCTGACTTTGTTGCACTTATTGTCTTATGATTCCCTGTACGGTATTGCCTTTGTAAAGTGCTGAGTGTACTGTGGGTGCTATATAAATAAAGATCTACATACTGTATATACATACTCATTTATACTATGGTATATAATTAAAATGATTAGGCCTAGCTAGGAATTCTAGTCTGGCATCTGCCTTCAGAATAAAAAGTCACTTTATCTGTTTAATACAGAATGTACTTGACACAAATCTTGCCCTTGTTTGGGAACATGATGAGAGAACAGCTGGTAACTGGATTTAATGATTTTTTTCCCCATCATATTCTTTGATAGTTCTCTCTCTCTCTTGTTAAAATGTAACGCTGTGATCATCCATCTCCATCAATGGAAATCTCTGTGTAATGGAAATGTAAAGACGGAGAACTGCAGCATTATTTCTACAGAAGTGCCTGGGAGAAGGTATCACATGCGCTGGTCATTCTGTAATGAGCTTTCAGTACTCGGCCCTGACCACTGCAGTATAAGAATTGCTGAAGCATGTTATAGTTAGATATGGGGTCATGCATGGTTCCTGCATTGTCCACTTTCAAGTAATGGCATATCCTGTTTTCTATGGCACGTTTTGATGTTCCTTTTGGAATTAGGCATTTTGGTTTCACAGTATGAATTATAAAACCTACATTCTAATGATAGAGGTGATGCCAATTATGTCCCCCAGATTAAATACGCTTTTTGTCCCCCATATGGGCAAGAGGTTATGGGTAAATCGTAAAAACAGACCTCGTGGCCCTGTCTCATATTGGGGTTGTTCACTCCTTTAAAAATGTAGGACTAGTTTTTTGCTAGGACGGACCTTCTTCATTGTCTGCTATCTTGTGCAGTTTGGTTTGAATTGTGGTGGGTGACTGTTAAAGCTGCAGTTCAAGCAATGTTTTATTCAATATGTGCTTCAACACAATCGACACACTGACAAGTGATTAGCCAAGTTGCCAATCGATCGGCGAAGATTCGGCTCGGGGTTCACTAAATGCATCTTGGTTCCTCTTCTGCTGCATTGACAGCCAAAGTTCTGTGAGGAAGATCATGTGACCAGGCAGGCACAAGATTCAATTCGTTTTCGTTCACAGCTAGAGAGATGGCAGGGCTCAAAAAGGTGATGCTGTTTCAGAAGGGGAAAGGGATGTGACTTTGTAAATGATTGCTATAGGAACACAAATGCTTGTTACATTATAATACATTAAAAATGTCTTTAAAATTGTTTTTTTTTTTTAAATGCTACAAGTATTTTCTCATAGTACAGAACTGATTTGTTTAAAAAATAATTAAACACACATGTAGGATATTGCCTGGACTGCAGCTTTAAGGTCTGGTCAAGTCATTGGTGTCTCTAAACTAGGTCATATGTTTGCAGATAGTTCTATTCGATCTTTTGACTCTTTCACTCATGAAATTGACATCCCCTCATCTGAAGGATTTAGATATCTTCAGTTCAAACATTTAATAATTGTATCCATCGCCAGAAACAATAGCAGGATCAGAGCCAGCGGAGTGTGGGGAGTGATCCCCAAGCCAGTGCTCTAGTTTCAGGGATAGAAAAGCAACATGTGCTGTATATAATCGCTTCTAATAACATGTCCTATAAACAGTGCAGGAGCTGCATCAATGCTGTTCTATAAAGGCTTGAAATGCAGGGCCATAAAGTAGTGTGGACATAGTACACAGGTATTGTATTGTATGTATTTATTTATATAGCGCCAAAAGTGTACTCGGCGCTTCACAAAGAATACAGTACAGGGAATTATAATTATACAATAAGTGCAGCAAAATCAGACAATAGGAAAGGAAATCCCTGCCCCGAAGAGCTTACAATCTAAGAGGTTTAATGGGAAACTTACAGAGACAGCAGGTGAGGGTGTAAGTGCTGTAGATGTCAGTGCTTGGTCACAATGGGTGGTAGGAGTGACTGAGTGTGGGACATTAGCCATGAGGGCAGGCTATTGGGATGCTTGATTTGTGGGGTAAAATTTAAGGAAGGTCAGTGTTAAATGAAAAGGTTAACACTGGTAGGGGGAGAGAATGAGGAGGAGGAGGAGAGGAACAACCAGCACCGGAGGACCCGCTGAAAAGTGAGCCGCAAGGCGCCAATCGACCCCGACCCCCCCAAATCTCCTGCTGTCACCCAATAGTCCTGCAAGGCACGGAAAATAGGCGAGATAACTCACAGATGGAGGTGTCCTTGTCCGTGCGTGGTACAGCAAAAGCCAGTCCATTTATTGTGGTGAAATCATTCCAGATAACTGACGCGTTTCACACCGCGGTGCTACTTGTCAAAGATTTGATTGTATCCATCTTCAGAAACAATAGCGGGATCCGAGCTAAAACTCATTTGGTTTCGTTCGTCACGCCACTCCAAGGGCATAATCTCACCTACACTCACGCTCTCCTTGTTCATTTGTCCCCTGTACATGAGTAAAAAGGAGGAGAAATTGGGGGAAGAATTAGAGGAGCGAGACTGGTAGCATTTTTGGGATATTTGTGTGAAAAACATCCAGATCTGCTGTCATTTGTGAAAATACCTATGATGTATAATTAATAATATTTTTTTTTATTGTATAGCGCTGACAGTGCACACATTGCTGTACATGACATTTTTACAGGCACGAGTTCCTGCCCTGAAGAGCTTACAATTTACTATTATCTTTAGGGTGCCAGAGGCACAGAGAGGTAAAGTGACCTGCCCGAGGTCACACAGAGCTGACACCGGGAATTGAACCAGGAGTTAGTGTCTTTACTCACCAAGCCACTCTGTATATATTTTGTTTGATATATATAGCAATTAAAGTGTATACAGCACGTGACAAGAGACATCACAATACAGGGAATTATAATACAATGCAACAAACCAAAATCAGGCAATAGGAAATTCCTACCCCTGAGAGTTTATAATCTATACAATTCTACTTCAATAGTATGTATCACTAGAGGCTCTGTTCCCTTTAGATCCTGGTCTGTCCTCTTTGGTTCGGATGTCAAACATGGACTGGCAATCCTTTTATCAGCAGCTCGCTATTGCAATGCAGAACTTGGAAGAGACCCCGTCTCCCTCTCTGATTTAAAGAGAGACTAGGGTTATGGCATATTATGAGAATGGAAAAATGAATGTGTCACATCCATGACTCTTCCGTTACATTAAACAAGATTTGGTGTAACAGAGATTTTCACAGGGGAGAAGACGCCCCCTCCCCCCCCCCACGTATGAATGACTCACACTGTTGTTCTTTACATTACCTAGTTGTTCATATACATACAGTAGACGCTCATCCTTAAGTCAGCCCCCGGTAGAACTGTCAGGCCTTGGATGCAAAGATATAACAAACAACAACACCATCTGTTGTGTTGCAATTCTCTGGTCTTTACTGTTATTTTTTTCACTTCCTTTTTGTTAATAACTCCCTTTCTTTTGTGTTTTAAATCAACGCTGCTGTAAACCTTTACACTAGGGGTTCTCAAACTTTTTTGAGCACAAGCACACCTGGAGGATTTTTGAAATCTTGGGGCACCCTTGGTTATCAAACTGCACACAGCCATTATCACTCCCATGTACCACACTCCCTCTCCTCACGCAAAAAGCCACCACACTCACCCCCTTCTTACACACTCACACTTCATACTCCCCATTATTCTCAACACACTGCACATTCACCCCCCCCCCCCTTGTCACAGAGAACACTCACCCCTTTTACTGAAACCGCCCACCCTTCTCACATAGCCCACTCACCCCCTTTCTCTATACAGGGGTGCGCAAACTGAGGGGGGGGGGGGGGAAGGAGGAAGGGGACACATTTTCAGAGGGTGGGCGGCACTTGCAGAGGCCCCGTACTCTTCCCCACAACATTTAAATAAAATCCCGGAGGAGTGGGCAAGGCCTCTGTATGTCTCTTACCTTCTCTCCAGCGGCTTTTGGCGACGTGTTTCCTTGACAACGCGAAATCAAATTATGCCATCGATGCCGGAGAAAAGGTAAAGGGGGGAGGGGCGCGATCAGGGGAGGGGGGGGGGGGCAGCAGGCAGGGGGGCGCAAACAAAAAGGTTTGCGCACCCCTGCGCTATCACACACATTACGGCGGGGGAGGCTGCGATCCGCCTTTCCTGTCCCCCCTCTGTGCCGGGCTGAGAGAGGAGAGCGAGTAGAGGCGGATCGCAGCCTCTCAGTCTCCGGACAGCGCAGAACGCGCCAGCTGAGCACCCAGCAGAGTGATTCCCCTGTGGGCTGGGGCAACCTTGGCTGAGGGTTGCAGTGCCATGGTTGAGAAACACTGCTCTACCGGCTCGAACAAGACCTTCTCCTTGTTATAAACGTAATACACATATGGTTTAGACTGAGAGAGGTGTTACATGGCTAAGTTACGTCAGTTTGTGGCGGTTACATTGCGTGTTGCTACACAGAATTGAACAGTTAACCCAGGGGGTGCTCAACTCCAGTCCTCAATTCCTCCCCCCCTCCCCCTCAAGACAGGTTTTCAGGATATCCCTCCTTCAGCACAAGTGGTGCAGCCGAAGACTGGGCCACTGAAGCAGGGATGTCCTGAAAACCTGACCTGTGGAGGTGGGCGGCGGGAGGTTGAAGACTGGAGCCATCAGAGGAGCTGAGCCCACTGGCATCTAAGGGGTTACTTGATATGCATACATACACTTAGCTGTGTGTGCATATATTTTTTTATCACGTAGAAATGTTTCACTTCCTTTAATTAATAGAAAAAAACAACATTTACCAAAACTATGCTGCAACATTTTGCGTTTTGATATTCCTCCTAATCTTATCCTGGGATTGTTACATTTCCTGGCTTCTTCGCATGTTATTTGCAGAGAAGGATTTGCCTTTGTTGCTATGTTTAGTTGTAGCCAAGACCAGATGTGTGTAGGGCCTCTTCTAAATACACAGCTAGGAAAGCTAGACATGACTACAGATTGCAGGAGACCATTAACCCCTTCTGTGCTGGAAAGGCTTTCACTGTATTGTAAAGCAGACATTTTAAAGTGTAAGCAGAAATCCTGCGTTCCTTTGTTAATACTTATAGGATTGAAGTAGGGGGATCTCCGGAGCTGAAGAACGTTAATATCAGCCCCCACGACCCCTTGCTTTCCGAAATACCTTCGTAGGGGGGTGTCGGTATCTCTCTGCAGCCAGCAGCTCCGCCGGGGGGGGCCTGGTGGGGCTATGGTAATGGCGGCATTTAAATGTCCCGCGTTATGTGGGCCAACAGGAAGCCGTGACGTCATCCCTTGCGGCTTCCGACAGGCCCGCATGACAGGAACATGTAAGGCTGCATCCCCAGTACGTTCTACAGCTCACGCCTCGGCGTACGCTGTGCGAACAAGCACCGCCCCCAATCAGGCCGGGCCCACTACGCACCATAGCGCGCATTCGGCAGCCGCACTCTATTACAAGTTTGTGCAAAGACAGGAAAACTGTCGTTACAACTTGCGACGGAGAGCTGGCCACGCCCCCGCCGGCAGTTCAGCCAATGAGGGCGAACCAGCCGCGTGAGGTCATGGTCACGCCCCCTGCAAAACTCCCGTCGCAATCTCTTGCATGCCACCTGAGGACCGCAGATCGCGGTTTGCACGCGCCGCCCCCCCCCCCGCCGGGCACGCGTCCTAGTCCAGACTGGGAAAGCGGCCCAATACCGCAGAGAGATACCGGCACCCGCTACAGAGGTAAGATTGACGGGAGAGCAGGGGGTCCCCCCGGAGCTGAAAATAACGCAGTTCAGCTCTTCTCCCTGCTTCAATACTATAACTATAAACAAAACAAAAAAAGGGTAGCAGGATTGCTGCTTTAAATACAGTAAAGAATATTCCAGATCTTGGAATAGAGGAAAGGGAGGCAAAAATAGGGGAAACAGGGAAATTCACATGGAGCCATGAGGGGCCCAAGTATAAAATATATATATTTTTCTAAAAGAATTGACAGAGTGTATTATGTAAAAAAAAATGTAAAAAATGATTAGCGGTCTGGCGTTCGTCATTATTCATTCTCTTCCATGTGGCACAACCTGCTCTGATTCTTTGTATGGTATGCGCCATGTTTATACATATAATTGCAATAAGAATTATTTGCCCGTACTGTACCTGTCTTTGTTTTTCTACAACAAGAAGACGTTCACGGACAATTTTGAGGCATTTCCGGCGCACAAACTTGGCGCCATTTTTGTCACATCATTTGCATATTTGCGGCACCGACAACAGCCTAACTCCGCCTCTAATTTCGACCACCAGCATCATTATTTTCTTTGTGAAGAAAACGCATGAAAATCGGTAGCATACATTGCCGCACCAAGGCGCGAATGCGCTACTCTTCTTTGCGTTAGTTTTATGACAAAATAACTTTTAGCATATCTTTCGATTTAGACACCGAAGGCCGCGTCCATAATTAGTGCGACCAAAAGGCCGTGCCTCAATGAGGCGGCCCATAGAGCGCTATGAAGCGCGACCGCCGAGCAGACACAATAATTTGATTTTGCCGCGCGACGGCCGGGTCACGTGAGTGGTTCAGCCAATGAGGGCGAACCCGCTCTGTGACATCATGGCCACGCCCCCATCGCTATTCCCCCTAGGTCACAAATCGCCTCTGCGGCAGGCGCCCATGACGCCACGCGCTCTAAGTATATACAGTAAATAGAGAAAATCAGGGCCACCCAATATTCTGGACCCGGCAGTGGAGGAGTGCCCAGTCCGCTGATCGGTTCTCAGAACTTATTCACATTACTCTGTCTGGCCCATGGGATCTAGGTTGTGTGGGTACTCTTTCAGGAGAGGCAGGTAAGATGAGTGAGGTACCCTTTCCCATCCCGCTGGACAGACTTCCAACTTGACCCTTCCCGCCAGCAACCCCCATCCGCTCTCCACACTCAACATCTTGCCATGAGTCCCATATCTTGCTCAACAGCCCAGGCAAGACTCCAGTCCTGGGCCCCCCTGAAAGCTGTCAGCGGGCCTGGCGAAAAGATTCAGAGTTGGCCGGCCAAGGAGTGCAAACCCGCTGTTAATTCCCTGTTTGTCTTTTTTCAAATTTAAGAAATACTGTTTAATTCAGATAAACAACATGACTGTTCAGTTTAAAGGGCCCAAGTGATTAAGAAATGAATTGAGTGAGACTGACTGAGTGAATGAGGATCAGCAGACCTGCACTAGGTGGTAGTCATTAGTGCAGTGTTTTTCAACCAGAGTCCCAAGGAGCCCTTGGGTTCCCCAGGCCCCCCTAAAGGGTTCCCTGTAATTTTCAGGTCATTTTAAAATTGTACCCAATACAGAAGAATTTCCAATGCATCTGATCTCAGACGCGCTATTAGAGAGGGTTGGGGTTCCTTACAATGCATCTGATCACAGACGTGCTATTAGAGAGGGTTGGGGTTCCTTACAATGTATCTGATCTCAGACGTGCTATTAGAGAGGGTTGGGGTTCCTTACAATGCATCTGATCTCAGACACGCTATTAGAGAGGGTTGGGGTTCCGTACAAAGCATATGATCTCAGACGTGCTATTAGAGAGGGTTGGGGTTCCTTACAATGCATCTGATTTCAGACGCGCTATTAGAGAGGGTTGGGGTTCCTCACAATTTCACATAGGGTTCCTAAACAAAAAAAAAGATTGGAAACCATGCATTAGTGATACCGTTGCGTCGACACTGCATAGGATTAGTAAACCTGATTGCCTGTAAAAACGGTGCCAGATTGCCATTTGCACTGTAAACCTGTGCTTTAGAAGACAATATTTTATTGTTTGTTCAATCCTGTCCGGAGAAGATTTGATTTTATTGATATTGAGTTTACATTTTAAAATGACAACTGCAGATTTAAGGTGGGAATTTACTTTTAGGCTCAAATGCGGCCAAAAATCTGATTACTCCCAAGTGTGTCAGTATGAAGAAAAATGTATCAAGCGTTCAAAATGTGCATGTAGATGCAAATCAGTCTTTGCATTTTTAGTTGTGTGTACGATTAGTTCAGTTTAAGAAAATGTACGTTTTTACATTAGATGAGAGCAAATACAAATCTCATTTGTAGCACATTTACATGTCTCAGACAGGTCTGCAGCCCTGCCTTCCCCATTATCTATTAGCAGACAGTGCTTCCACTGCAGCAAGGGATTCTGGGGAATGACATACAAATGAGCACTCACAGTGTGATAAACTGTTAGCTGGAGGAGGTGACGGCCACTCATGCACCCACAGAACTGGAAGAAAAGTGATGCTTCAAGTCCAGGGGTAGTCAAATCCAGTCCTCAAGAGCTACCAACAGGTCAGGTTTTCAGGCTATCCCTGCTTCAACACAGGTGGCTCAATCAGTGGTTCAGTCTTCGGCTGAAACGGGTAGCCTGAAAACCTGACCTGTTGTTAGCTCTTGAGGACTGGAGTTGGCTACTCCTGTTCTAGACAGAGTTTCATACACCCCATTATGGCAGCAGCCTGGTAACTTAACTCACTAGGGCTCCGATCCCCAAAAGGGTGCAAACCTTAGCACTCCTTTACTCTTATTCATATCAATAGGAGCTAAAGCTTAGCACTGAACCTCACTCCTCCTATAGCACCATAAGGCTAGGTCCCCAGTGGCTATGGCTGAGAGCGGCAGCGTGCACACCGCACACAAGTCGCAGGCCCCAGTCTGCGTGTGTGTGCGCGCACAAGGCGCGATGTGCGACCGCCTTGGCCAAAAGACAAGATTTTTGTCTTTTGGCGCGGCGGCCGAGCATTGGTCACGGCAGCGGTTCAGCCAATGAGGGCAAACCAGCTGCATGACGTCATGGCCGTACCCCCGCCATGCCCCCCCCTCCATCCTGCCATCAGATCTCCTGCTCTTCAACCACAGACTACAGGTCGCGGCTGAAACAGGTGCACGTGCCGCCAGACGCTCCAGCGCGCGTGCAGCCGGGATCACTGGGGCCATTACCTAATACTCCTCAAAGTACTCAGAGACGTGACACGGGGGACATTGTGGAAAAGTATTAATTGATGCATGCGTAAATTGTCTTTTAGTATTAATTTAGCCACAAAAATGCCACCCAGAATTTCTGCTTTCGGTAAATCCACCCAAGAAATGCTCAAGTCTTCTGCTCCTTTTCAGCAAACTGCTTCGTTCAGTAGATGAAAGATAAATACAATGAAAGGGTATGTATGATTGTCCAAATGTGCTTTGTTAATTAATTATATTGGCAATGTAGGAATTGATTGTATAAAGCAAAAGGAGGCTCGGGATTTGCAGGATAATTGGCTGTTTCAACGTTTACATCTCAAAGTAATTTTATTTACATTTTGTGCATCCAATTAAAAGAGGATGGACATGTTTTCCACTGATTCTGCGCACAGTGGGAATAGAGGCAGCTTGAAACAACGCCTATGAAAAAGCAGTCGGTCCGCACGGCATATAAAAAAAAAATACATATATATATTTTTTGCTTTAATATATGCAGGCTTTGATTAACTTTTATTGGAAACTAATAACCTAAGCTGCCGATTGATTTGATAGACCGTGATTGATCAGCAAAGATCCTACTTCCCAGGGTTCACTAAATGGCTGCCTTACAGGTTCAATTAATCCTTCAGTCAGTGTAACTCAGCAGCTACAATGTATCCTGATATTACTAAGGTGACGTTGTCTATTGCTACAGTTTGCAGCTCAAACTGCTGGGAACATTGGCAACAAATGATCACAAACAGGAAAGTGTTGCAAAGATCTTGCACTGCTGGAGAGGTGGGATAAAACCTGCTATAGGAATCAAAGGATGCGCAGTATATTAAAACTAATAAAAAATGACATTAAGCATTGAATATATAAAAAAATATTGCATGGATTGCTCCTTTAACAGGGTGGTAAAAACTTGACCTTTGGCCCTATTACTGGTGCGTTGAGCTCAGCCGCCTGACTGCTTCTTCATGTGGAATTAGTCAAGTGCAGGAGAACAGGGTCACAGGAAAGTGCTAACATCATTGTGTCTTAATTACACGACCCTCTGCAATAAATCAACATAAGCGGAAGAAAAACCACCCAGCGAAACCCGCTTAGCTCCGAGCATTCAGAAACCATCTGAAACCTGCCGTGATTATTCGTGGATAAGCTTCTTTTTTACTTTTGTTTCATCTGGGATGTAAAGATTCCTTCAAGCTACTGTATAGGCAACAGCTTGCTGTTATTGTACATACAGCGCTTGCACCGCAGCCAGGGATTCTGGGAAATGACGTGCAAATGAGCACACCGTGTCACCTTTTGTTGTTTATGCATTTTAAGGCTGAGCCCATGGTGACTCAGCCCGTGCGGAGGCGCGCAGGCTGAGGGAAAGCGGGTGCTTTCCCTGGCCTTGGTTAGCGCGCCGTCCGGGGGCGTGTCGGGGGTCGGGCCAGTGATGTCACGGAGCTGGTTCGCCCTCATTGGGCAAACCGTTCACGTGACCGGCCCTGCGCTCCCGTGAGCGCTTGAATTAAAAACATTTCTAAGACTTACGCTTCCGCACGCTTGCGGAAGCGTAAGCGAGCCCCTGCTAAAGCCGCTCTTATTGCGGCTGCAGGGGCTCACTGCCGAGCAGCAGGGCGCAGGCGCTGACCATGCCGAGGCCTTAACATGGAGCCCTGTAGGGAGCCTGGGGCTACATAGGGCTTCATCTTAAAATGGATAAGAAATCAAAGGTGACACTGTGCTCATTTGCATGCCATTTCCCAGAATCCCTGGCTGCAGTGGATGCACAACTCCAGTCCTCAAGCCTCCACCCGCCCCCCCCCCCCCCTCAACAGGTCAAGTTTTCAGGATATCACCGCTTCAGCACAGGTGGCTCAATCAGAGGCTCAGTCGAAGGCTGAGCTGGAGCAGGGACTGATTGAGCCACCTATGCTGAAGCAGGGATATCCTGAAAACCTGATCTATTGGGGGGAGCTTGAAGACTGGAGTTGAGCCCCCCTGTTCTAGGAGATAATGGGGAGGGGCAGGGGGGCTGCAGACCTGTCTGAGACATGTGAATGTGCTGACACGTGATATTTTTATTTGCTGTACACTGCAGGGTTAAGGGTTTATGTCACCTTTTTAATCCACCATAACATATATAATGTGTGGATAATAACTAAACACAGGTGTATTGTTTTATCTGGGATAAAAAAAAGGATTTGAACCAATTATGCTGAATATAGTTCTGTATTGTCTGAATGCATTGTTTAAGCCTCAGCCCCTGTCGTGCTGTCCAATTATTCATTTGTTTAATTTGCAAATCACCTGCATTTTTTACAGTTTCCTAATAAAATAAATTAAGCTCTAGTTTTTGTTGCAGAGAACCATAGACAACAGTTGTTCTTGTGGCTTTTAAAGAGGCTGCACAGCACTTAAAAATATTTTGGATTTTTTTTTTTAGTTTTATTAAATGCAGCCTTTGATTACCTTTATTGAAAACGAATTACCTAAATTGTTGATCGATTAGTTCCCTCGTGATCGATCAGCAAAGATCTTGCTTCCCAGGGTTCACTTAATGGCTGCCTTTCAGTTTCAATTAAATCCTTCAGTCAGCGTAACTCAGCAGCTACAATGTATTCTTATATTACTGCTATAGAAATCAAAGGATGCTCAGTATATTAAAACTCATTAAAATGGCATTACGAGTTGAATATAAAAAACAAGGTAGTAAGTATTATCTAACACTACAGAACTGATTTATTAAAAAGAAAACATGTGGCATATTGCAGGGATTGCTCCTTTTAAGTGTCTGCTTTCTGACTCCGCTACATTTGCAAAGCTGGATCTCTATCCTATAAAATAGGTCACTTCAGGGGTTACTGCCACGCGCGTCATCTGGTCGCGGCACTAAAAGATTAAGGCCTGGGACCCGGTGCGCCCGGCGGTGCGGGCGGCCACACGCGAGTTCCCCACCAGCAGGGGAATCCTCCCGAGCCGGTCCCGGTCCCCCCTGGCTACACAGCTCACTACACGCTGTGATGCGTCAGCCGCTACGGGATACAAGAGAATGGTGATCCCAAGCGGCGACGCGTCACGGGGTGTGGCTGTGAGCCAATGAGGAGCGGAGGCTTCGGGAGGAGGAGAGGCTTCGGAGAGCGGGGAGGAGTGTGGGGGGAAAGCAGCGTGAGTGCTTGTCTGTGTGTGTGTATGTGTGTGTCTGAGTACGTGAGTGCCTGTCTGTGTGTCTGTGTGTGTATCTGTGTGTGTGTGTGTGTGTGTCTGCGTGTGTGTATGAGTGCCAGCCCGAGCCCGTGGTGGGAGGGAGGGGGGGGAGAGTAGCTGGTCCCTCCGCTCAAGCCACGCCCCCCCTCCCGCTCAAACCTGCCACTCCCAGCAATCCTTTCTAGAACCCGCGCCGGCAGCTCCTCCGAAGGTTCCATGAACAGAAGCTCAGCTCTTGCAAAGTCTAAGGCTGCGTCCACGCTGCCGCTGAGCGCGCTTGGCGCATTTACTTCAGTGAATGTGCACGGCCACGCTCACGCAGCACGCGCTCGTGCACGGCATGTTTGCTCTCCCAAGCTCGGCGCTTGGGGAGACAATGCAGTCAATGCACACAGCACACAGCCGCACACATTACACACAAAAATAGCCCTGATCCACACCCCCCGCTCACGCTGGCAAAATTATGCAGGACAGCCTGCGCTCATGCTTGGTGAGTTGATGACGTCACCGCTCTCAAGCATGAGCGCGCTCAGCGGCAGCAGCGTGGCCGCAGCCTAAGGCATTACACTAACATTTAGTGAACAAGCGCTGCAGTTTGTATTATTCAAGTTTACATTGAGAACATATTAGCACAATTAATTTTTACATTTGCATCTGTCTGTAGGAGGACTATACAAATAATGTTAGTAAGCAAATTGCAATATGACCAAAAAAGGGTATTTGTAATAAAAAGGCTTGTCTACACATGTCTAGTTTGCTTTCAGTCCAATTCAAATCCGTTCAGCATGGAACCAAATATTTGGGTAGAATCAGAATATTGGAGCTGTTTATATAGAGAGACTAATGAGAATGGCAAATATTGCAATCTATGATATATTGTGGGTAAGGATTAAACGGTATAAAACCCGGCGGCTGGTTAAATTCCGTCACGCACATTACAGAAGTTATTCTGCACATTCCACAGTTACATTTCACTGCAGCTAATACTGCTCCCAGCCTCAGGCAGCAGCAGCAGCGGGATACAACTCCAAAACCCACTGCTGCGCCCCATCTCCAGCAAGGTAATACTGCTCTTCAGTAACAAAAGGTTGATTATATGTGATTGCAAGTACATTACTTGTTATAAACCTCAGAGAGTGTAAGGTGTCTGAGATCAGATGCATTGTAAGGAACCCCAACCCTCTCTAATAGTGCGCCTGAGATCAGATGCATTGTAAGGAACCCCCAACCCTCTCTAATAGCGTGTCTGAGATCAGATGCATTTTAAGGAACCCCCAACCTTCTCTAATAGCGCGTCTGAGATCAGATGCATTGTAAGGAACCCCAACCCTGTCTAATAGCGTGTCTGGGATCAGATGCATTTTAAGGAACCCCCAACCTTCTCTAATAGCGCGTCTGAGATCAGATGCATTGTAAGGAACCCCAACCCTCTCTAATAGTGCGTCTAAGATCAGATGTATTGTAAGGAACCTCAACCCTCTCTAATAGTGTGTCTGGGATCAGATGCATTGTAAGGAACCCCAACCCTCTCTAATAGTGTGTCTGGGATCAGATACATGGTACATTTTTCTGTATTTGGTACAATTTTCAAATTACGTCACAATTGCAAGGAACCCAAGGCATCCTAGGAACCCCTGTTTAAAAACACGGGGATAAGTGTATGCAACATTTGTTTGCATCCTATATCCAGTTAGTTGTTATGGGACAGCCTGTGCCCCCTCATTCTGTTTCGGCTTTCCCCTGGTCTGCCCTCTCTCTCCTCCTTTGTTTCCAGGAGAGAGAAATAGCAACAATATCCATGTTAGATAAGTGGTAAATAAAAGAGTGCAACAGGTTTTAATATGAGTGATATTGCATTGTTTCTTGTCAGCGAGTGGATATATATATATTATATAATATTTATATATATATATATTTATATATATATTTATATATATATATATATATACAGTGTATATATATATATAATATATATATATATATATATTATATATATATATATATATATATAATAATATAAATATTACCATTGTGGGTGCAACCCACACTGGGCTGTTGATAGCTTACTGGTGACCCTCTGATTTATTTAGGTTGCTGGCTTTTAGTGTAGAATAGATACTGAGCTGATTGTTGAAACTAATCCTTTAACACCAGCCCACTTACTAAGCCCCGGAAGTGTTAAGGTCCAAGGACACAGATAACTGAGATTTCAGGGTTTGGAGCTAAATACACATGACTAATTCATTAATAATTTAATAGAACGTTTCTCAGTTCAGCCCCTTAAAATGCTAAGGACCAGACAGCATATGCTAGATCTTAACACACAAATATGCATTAAACGCATAAAACAATGGATTAAGCAACGAAAACATTGTTTCATATTGACTGGAACATTGTACAAAAGGCTTGATGGCCATTGTACCAATTGTTTGGGACACAAAAGCATACTGCATAAGTGGACAATAAGAATTGGTAGCATGGAGCGGTAATGTGTTACTTTATTGATTTCGTTTCTTTTTAATATATAACTGAAAATATTACTATGATGCAGCTATCTTTGTGACGTGCTCTATCTAGATGAAGTCACCTTTATATAAGAGAACCAGGAGAAAGGGATTGCTAAATGAGCAGATGGAGTTGATATGTTTAATGTGTAACATCGAAGCCAGGGGGGGATCAACTCCAGTCCTCAAGCCCCCCATCCTCCCAAACAGGTCAGGTTTTCAGGATATCCCTACTTTAGCACAGGTGGCTCAATCAGTCCCTGCTTCAGCACAGGTGGCAAAGCCTGAGCCTCTGATTGAGCCACTTGTGCTGAAGCTGGGATATCCAGAAAACCTGACCTCTTCGGGGTGGGGGGGGGGGGGGGGGGGGGGGGGGGGGTGGGGTATGGGCTTGAGGACTGAAGTTTGGGCACCCCTGGTCTAAGTCCCTTACAAAAAGCAGATAAGCATTTTAAATATTATTTCAAGCTTTATCAGATTTGTTTTGGGCAGGATTCTGTGGAAATTTCCCTTTCACGGAAACCCCCCAAATCATCCATGTGTTCGCGGCAGAATATAATTATAACATTGACCAAACGCCGTAGGCTACAGAACAGGAAGGGACTGAGAAAATAACGCTCATGTAGGGGGAGGAATAAGGGTATTGATTTTCACAACCACCAATAAGAGAAATCGTCACTTTAATGAAGCCAATTACTTTCCCCCATTTTTTAATACAGGATTGAAGCAGGGGGTCTCCGAAGCTGAAGCCCGTTGATTTCAGCTCCGGGGACACCCCTGCTTCTGGAGATACCTACCTGGACGATTTTCAAAGCTCCGGTACCCTGTGGGCCAATAGGAAGCCGTGACATCACCCGCTGCGGCTTCCTATTGGCCCATGTGACACGGGAGCTTTAAGCTGCAGAGAGAGGACCGGTACCCCCTTCTCAGGTGTGAAAAACGCCCATGATGTGAAACAATGAAGCAGCTACAGGCACCTACTATGGAGGTAAGTATCTCTGGAAGCAGGGTGTCAGAGGAGCTGAATTTACCGGGGTTAGGCTCCGGAGACCCCCTGCTTCAATCCTGTATTAGGCCGTGCTTATACCGGCGACGCGTGAGTGCACAACGCCAAAACATTTCAATGTGCGCGCATACTGCTCTCGATCGCGCGGGCGAGGCGTCCAAGCGTGTGTAATTTTGAGCAGATCTCAGAAATTGTTTCGCCCGAGCGACAGCCGCGACGTGAGCGGTTCAGTTAAGGAGGGCGAACCGCTCACGTGACATCATGGCTATGCCTCCGCCATGCCTCCCTGTCGCCTCCCGATGCCTCCTGCCCTGCAGTGCAGGATACGTGTATGTGCATCGCCCTGTGATGTCACAAGGGAGCGCGCCCGCCCTGCCGGAGCTGGTGTAATCATTACAAATGAAAAGAAAAAAAACCCACATGGATTGCTAGTGGAACGATCAACTCAATAAGCCCTTCCACCTATAAATGCCACCACTTAGCCTAAAGTGTTAATTGGCCGATGTGTTCGTCGCGTGTTCTGAAAAGCATATTCTTTGGTCCTCTGCGTAGAAAATGCTTCTAAATCCCAACTCCCAACACTTGTACATTAGGGAGAATAGAGGCAAAGGAAGATTAAGCCAACGACAGGCATACCCCTCATTAACGTGCGCAATGGGTGCAGAGCGTGTATGTAAAGCGAACATGTACTTACAGTGAAGCACTGCCTTTTTTTCACTTGGGTACAGGTAGGGAGCCGGTATTGCTGTTCCGGACGTGCCTGTGTCCTACTCCCAGGCGCATGCGTGAGCTGACGCTTTCCAATCGGGCGAGGGGAACCAGTGCGCCACACAACCGCGGCGGTCTGTAGGGCTGAATAAGTGTCCGTACTTGCGAAGCGAGCATACGGACGGACGCAGGGGAATGGTGCTATGGTAAATATGTCCGTACTCGCGAGTGTCCGAAAAGTGACGGTCCCTATGGCGGGGTTATGCCTGTATTCTTACCATTACAATGGATGTGAGCATCTGTTGCACATTTCCCGGCCTCCTAACCACATGCTTGTTTTCTTTGTCCCTGCTACGCCCGAGGATCTTCCTGATTTGCATGTAGTAGAGAGAAATAAAGTCCCTCACTCAGCACTCCCATATCACATTGTGCGGAGAGAATTATCCTGCGTTGCTGACATGCGAAAAATAGGAAGAAAGATTGCAATATAAACACAGAAAAGCAGAAGGTATCCAGTGTGTTACCGTTATCTAGTCAAAGACGGAGCCTCTGATTGCGCCACCTGTGCTGAAGCAGGGACTGATTGAGCCACCGATGCCGAGGCAGGGATATCTTAAAAACCTGACCTGTTGGTGGCCCTTGAGGACTGGAGTTGGCTGTCCCTGCCTTAGAATAACTTAAAAATAAACCTGAATCTACCGTGTTGTTTAGATTCTAATTATCCCAAACATATTTCTAACGCATAAAACTTTTATTTGGACGAATATAAAATATAGAAATATCAAGAACCAACAGCAAATAGTTCCTGAGTGTTGACTGAATGACTTACTTTTACCTTTTAGCGCTGTCTCGTCAAGCCCTCAAGAGTTAAATATCTTTCTTATATTGCTGAGGTTGCGTTTCCACAGCGCGTAAGTTGCAAGTTAAAGCAGAGACCTTACTTTGTTGGAACAATTAATACTAAAGTCAAAATGTTTGCTGGAATCTTTGGCATTTGCCGGCTGCTACAAAGTAAAAGGTTTTGTTCTTGTGGGGCTTTGCAACGCCCTGTAATGACCTGAAGTGCCTTGTTTATTACTAAAAGTGCAAAGCTTGTTGGGTGTATCGTTTACGTCAGATACAATTGAATGAGAACTGTATCGCATTGTCTACAAAATAACCCAGTTTTAAAACGATCAGATATCAGTAAACTCGGATGCACGGACCGCGGCGCTTGCCAGAGCGCCCTCCTGTCTCTGTATGTTCTCCCCACTTAGATTGTAAGCTCTTCGGGGCAGGGACGCCTTGTCCTACTGTTTGTTGGAGGAGGGTAGTGCTGCAGGAGAAGGTAAGAACTTTACAGCGCCCCGCGCTCTCCCTTGGGAAAAAAGGGAAATTTGCTGCCCCAAAATCTTGCCGCCCATGCCTAATGGGAAATCCGCCACTGCATGCATACATACATACATACATACATACATACATGCATACATGCATACATACATACATACAACTGCATGCATACATACATACATACATACATACAACTGCATGTATACACACACACACACACACACACACACACGCATGCATACATACAACTGCATACATACACACACACACATACATACATACATACATACATATATACAACTGCATACATACATACAACTGCATACATACACACACACACACACACATACATATACACACATACATACACACATACATACAACTGCATACAACTGCATACATATATACATACATACATACATACATAATACAACTGCATACATACAGCTGCATACATATATACATACAACTCTATATAGCTGCATACATACAACTGTATACATACATACATACAGATGCATACAACTCCACACAACTGCATACATACAACTCCATATAGCTGCATACATACAACTGCATACCTACATACAACTGCATACATACAACTGCATACATACATGCATACATACATACATACAGCTGCACAATACTACCCACAACTGCATGCATACATACATACATACAAACTCCATACATACATACTGTGATGTCTGCATCATGTCACAGTGTCTTAGACCCCATATTAAGGCAGAAAACTCTGTACTCCTTTACACAGGGTTTATTTACAGGTGTTAAATAATACAATAACAGGCCCACCATCCCCTTAAGGCAAAACAAATCATAAAGTAAACATCTACCCCTTCATAGGAGACTGACTAAACATGCACCTCCAGCCCTCTCTAACGGGACCGCCAGCTAAGCTGGTTATCAGCCCAAAACATGTACTAGTATAGGTAAAACAATATACACAGTCTCTAGGCACAGCAATATAATATTTAGCTCTTATCTGTTTCTGTTGGGGCTCCAGGTAATTCCTTCTGGACCCTGTGAGAGTTCAGAGAATCCCTCTGTAGTTCCAATATCCTGGACAGGACATCCCTGCTTCAGCACAGTCTCATGTCCTTCCTTCCTGGGATTTACAACCCATGCAGTTCCAACAGGCTCCCAATAGGCTCCGTGACCACCGTCCAGTGAGCCTAGAAGACTGGGCTAGCCAACTTCCCCTAGCTGGGGAGAACTTTCTCTCCCCCCTTCTCTGGGGAAAAGTAGTCTCTCTCTGAGCAAGCCATTTCCTGACATTTAACTCCCTGTGCAATCAGGAGTCCAGCCTGCTCAATTCGTTGCTGCTGCTGCTGCAAGCTTGGATGACTTTAACCACCTGCATGCTGGAAAGTCCACTAGTTGCACTATTCCAGCAACTAGAACCAGGGATTGTATCACAATACATAAAACTCCATATATACATACACCTCCATACATATGTAACCCCCTTTCCTATGCCTAAGGGAAACCGCGAGTGACACGCATGCTGCTGTTACCTGTACGCTCACAGGAGGCCTGAGCCTCCGCTTCTGGGAGCCTGCGGTGAGCTCTCTCTCTCTCGCTTTGTGCAGCGCCTCCACCTATGAGGGATCCCAGCGATGGGATGATTCCTCATAGAACTCAATACACTCTAATAACAATTCCAAACCATATACATATAACCCGGTTTTACTGTAACCCCACAGCATGCAACAACACAATACACAAATACAATAACACACTGATACAATAGCACAATACCCCTGTGTGTCTTCCCCAAAGTACTGAGGGTGCCCTGGCCATCTAAACACCCGGTGTCTGCAGAACAATTCCCACCCAAATGTGAGGTAGCGCCACCCCCTGTGAAGTGGTGGTGCACGGTGGGTACCTTCCTGGTCACAGGCGTGACCATTGAATGCTGAAATGAGGATGCGGGATGAGGTCCCACGCGTCTCCGATATAAATCCCCTCACACTTCATCCAGGCACAATCCACGGTGAAGTCTCCAGCCGGAGGGGTCCACTTCTCTGCTGCCACGTACAGCCCTTGTCCAAGGCCGCAGGTCGCCGCGTGGACGTCCGTCCACCAGCACGATAGTGCAGCTGAGGTTCTAAAGGGAGGGTCCCTATCTGGGTCCTTCCCCATGACACTCCACTTCTTTGGAGGGATCAGGGCCTATCTGGGGCCTTGGGGCAGAGATCTGGCCTAGTCCAAGGGCTTACTGGCTCTCTGGACGCGTCTGTCCTCTCTGCCGGCTCCTGCAAGACTGCCTCGTGTTTCCTGCCCCGCGGAGGATATCTGGAGTCTCTCTAATGGCCGCGTGCTCCTGATTGGTTAAAACGGCCCAGGTGACACACCCAAGGCTTCTGGGAAATGTAGTCCCAAAATGCCAAGATGGCCACGCCACGCTTCCGGATCGCGCGGAGCTCTGCCAGCTAAACAGCTGAACAGTCCCCTGCACCGGAGACAAGGTAGGGGACTCTACTACACATAGAAACAACTGCATACATACAGTACATACAATTGCATATTCATATCTCTTCCCTGCACAGCTCACAGTATGGTGATATTCTGCATTTGGTGCCTGGAAGTGTAGCACCTCCGTGTGTCACCATGCAACGCCGCCTTTGATACTTTATTCTTATTGTGCTGTGAATGCCACTTATTTCCAAAGTCATCCATTATATCGACATCCTTATCCAACAAGTGGTCACCACCCCCCCAGGTGCCCATGCACAAGGGGCGCAAGAAATACGGGCAATGGCAACTGGCTCCATGTAAGCGGAGTTATTGTCATTCATGGTATGTAGCGTATGCAAAACAAATAGAAAACAATCGCATATCTCACATTCATGGGCAACAGTTAAATAATACATTTACACTTCTGTACAAAGCTGCAAATTTAGGCCTCTATTCTCTAAAGACAGGGAAGGCGTTGAGAATGAATTGACTTGACGGGGTATTGAATTTTCTGAAAAAGCTATGAATAAATAGGGCAACATTTGCTATACTGCTTAGCCTCACAGCGAGCGAGGGACACAGCACAAAGGGTTACTGGTCTAATTAAAGCAGTAACCCCACCCGCCCCTTCCCCCCCAAAATGATGTTTTTATTTTAAGCTTACCTGAACCCCAGGGGTCCCTGGGAGCTCACCCTTTGTACCCCGACATCCTGGGCCGCTTCGGTTCCCGAGATATTTGTATTTGCCGGGTTTAAAACAGAACTACACCTATGGTGGCGAGGTCACCTATAGAAAGTCACCGCATTTTCCCGTGATGATGTTACGACTGTCCCTTGGCCGCTGGAGTGGGTCCTGACTCGGCGGCCATTTTTTCCTCAACCGGCAAGTATTCTTGGGCGATAAACGAAAGAGCGCCTCACTAAGTAAGTGGAGGGTCCCCAGACATCGGGGGACCACAGGTCAGTTCCGGGGGACTCCCCATGTGTCAGGTATAAACTTCAAAAAACAACAAGCATCGCAGCCTGCTACTTTAATACTTCTAGATGTACAAATACACCTTTTCCCCCCCTTACAATTATTCTTATATTGTATTAGTTCTTTTGTGTCACTTTTTTTCGTTATATTATTGCTTTTTCCCCGTGCACCAGGCTTTCTACACATTATTTGATATTATGGTTTGAGCGACGTCCCACTCTCTTGTCTTCTGTGTTATTAACTCCACCAGAAACGGTGAAGTTAAAGTCTTCCTTTTAGATAGAATCAGACCAACCTCTCCCACTTACCTCCGCCCCAGAAGGCTGAACTCTGTATCAAAGCGGATAGGTCTGTTTTGGAAAAACCACGGCTCTTTTGGGGAATTTCTGGGAAAGTAATCCAAATAATTTACAGATGTCTTTAAAGTGGGATTCCTCATTTTGTTTCTACAGCATGGATAAACCTGAAACTTTTTCTTGCTCCAATTTCACACCACGGAAACTTTGATTCATGAACCCCAACAAAAGTAACTTCAATGTCTTGTCAGCCTGTTGCCAACAGACACTGATCTTGAATCCAGTTATCAGCAGTATAAAAGCCATGTAAAAGTCCGGATACTTTGCAGCTGTAGGGATGAAGTTGCACTATTTTATGATGATGATATAGAGAGAGCAAAGCAACAGTGTTATATAAGGCCTGGGACATAGTATAGCAGGCCGTTCTGAGCCGTGCTGAGCCGCGCTGAGCAGATGCACTTACCCCCTGCATCTGTGATCAGCGCGGCTTTAGCAGCCGCTTCCGCATGCGTGCGGATGCTCAGAAATTTTGAGTAGACAAGCAAGTTTAAATTTCGGCGCTGAGGGAGCGGAGGAGCGGTCACGTGACCGAATACAGCCAATGGGAGCGAGGGACTAGCCCCGCCTCCGTCACACCTCCCGCCACGCCTCCGCTCCGCCCCCAAAGCGCGCTCACTGCCTCGTCTGCCAGGACGCAAAAAAGCTCCTGCTTGAGCAGGCGAGGCAGAGCAGGAGCGCGGATCAGCGCGGCCCGAGGCACCATGCCCGAGGTCTTAGAGTAGCAGAGCAATCCCCCTCTCAACCTTACTTTTATGTAACTGTCTAATTGGTATCACTGATGGGGCCTTATATAAGCCGCTAACGGGGAGATATTTGAAGCCATGAAATAATATATTGTCACGGCATCAAGAAGCATATAGTCTTTGTTATTAAGCCCGCGGCCATGGTAAGCGCGGTGAACGCAAAATCACGGAAGGCAATGCGCACGGCCATAGAGCGCACGAGCGCGACGGGGCGCCCGATACTTTGCGCTGCGGTTTTTTTTTCCTGCGCGATGGCCAGTTCCCGTGCGCGGCTCAGCCAATGAGGGCGGACCGCTCACGTGAGGTCATGGGTGCGCCTCCGGCACACCCTCACCACGCCCCCGTTGTGCAATCCTACGGGCAACGGATCGCTTCTAGTTCGCGCGCGTGACATCACGCGCTCCTGTACCAGAGCCGAGGCCGAATGCTCCTTTTGATTTCTTTCGGTGCAGAACGTGCAGGACATCGATTATTGATTGTTGCAGTGAAAATGAATTTGTGCTGCACAACAGCTATTGTTTGCAACGTGTATGTCATCTATGGATTCCAGATTTCAGTGTTTTATCTTTTTCATAAAATCAATGTTTATTGGGGTTTTTTTTTTTTTTTTTGTGCTTTTTGACTGTCTTCATTTTATTTGTTAAAAATCAGTGTTAATGGCAAGGGGAAAAATGAGGCACGTTTGAATTTGGTGTTTATGGGTGCACTTTTTTCGTTTCCACACTCCCCTTGTGTTTGCATTTGTCTCCTACCTGTGGCTGCTCCAAGAGGTGGAACTCAATACAAAATGATGGTTCATTTATGGCTTGCATTGGTTTTAACTCCCAAGTGCTAGATCGGGGGTGAGGGGGGGGCGTGTGAAGGGGGGTTTGCCAACTCCAGTCCTCAAGGAGATCAGGTTTCAAGGATATCCCTGCTTCAGCACAAGTGCACAATCAGTGGCTCTGTCAAAGACTGAGCCACTGATTGAGCCACCTGTGCTGAAGCAGGTTACTGATTAAGCCACCTGTGCTGAAGCAGGCATATCCTTAAAACCTGACCTGTTGGTGGCCCTTGATGACTGGAGTTGGCCACCGCTGTGCTAGATGATCACTCGTGGAGTTTCTGGGGTTTCTTGTTTAAAACCTAAAACTGGAATGCCTAGTCATATCAATCTATTCCAGAGAGGCAACCAAATCCCTCTCCTAATGCAATTGAAAAGGGCAAGATAGAAATGCCTTTGTAGTACTAAACCCCTACACTGAGATGAAGATATTGAATTAAGTGCATGCACCACACACAGTATAAGCACCTCAACCGACCAGTAAGTTGATATGCAGGTGCACAGCGGACGATGGTCTTTGTAACAATGGCGTTTGGGAAAACTGAGGCGATAGGAGATAACCCGACTCACTCAGAAAGGAGGATCAGTGAAACAAAGGCCCAGAGGAATGCAGATCACATCCTCCATGAAAGTACTCTCCTTAACACACCACAATGGCACAGAAAGTGGGGAGGATTTTCCGAATGTACGGTGTAGAATGAAGTCTCAGTTTACTCTGCTGTCCCTACACATAGATTCCTTCTCTTTGGGTTTATCTACCATTCGTGAATGTGATTAGCCTACTTCCAAGTGACCTGAATATCAGTAACGAGCAATCAGAAAGCCGTATGTTATTAGTCTAGCCCAGCGGTGCTCAACTCCTGTCCTCAAGCCCCCCCCCCTTCCCTCTCCTCCCCTCCCGCAACAGGTCAGATTTTCAGGATTTTTCCGCTTCAGCACAGGTGGCTCAATCGGAGTCTTCCACTCTTCATCTCCGGGGGAACCAAGGGTTTCTAGTAACCCCTGTTGAAAAACACTGTTAGAGAGAATAATAACATGGCTGCTATTTTGTATCATGGGAAAGTAAGGATTTTTCTGTGCATTGAGTACACGGTCCTGTTGTATGATTTTTGCATATTTCTAGGTTCTGTGATTTTTTGCATTTCCCTTTTTTGGTACGAATCACACATTTTGTTGCCTTTATTCCAGGCAACGTCTCTGCAAAACAATCAACATATGTTCCGTATAGGGTGCATTATTTTTATGTATTAAAATGCAATCGTTGTTGTCGCTAATATGCAAGATAGCTGTAAAATATGTTGCACAGGAGGAAAGGGGAAGTGTTATTAACATTATAGTGGCCTAGACTGAGTAAGACAGAAGTGTGTAGTTTCGTGCCCCAGATTTCGGTGTCTAAGGCCAGGTCCATAGTGCCTTCACCCGTGCGGAGACGCGCGCGGCCATGGCGTCACCCACTTAAAGCGGGTGCGTTTCTTGTCGCCGTCCATGAGGGCGTGCCTAGGGGCGTGCCAGTGATGTCACTGAGCTGGTTCGCCCTCATTGGGCGAACCGCTCACGTGACCTGTCTGTCTCGCTGAGAAATCAGTTTGAACTGATTTCTCACGCAACGTGCGCCCCCTCCCGCTTCCGCCCGCACAACGCATGGATGTGAGAGCTGCCTTAAGGCAGTCTGTCCGCTCGGCGTGCGGACGCCTCCGCACGGTCTGTGGTACCATAGCCCCAGCCTAAGGGAAAAAGAGCGGTGTTATGCAAAGGCATGTATTTAGAATTTATCTATATATATATATATATATACCTCCGCAGGGGGCGGGAGTAACCGTTCCGGCTAGGCAGTAGGGTTCACATGAGGGCTACCTTTCAGTGCTCCCACATCCTGCGGGCCAATAGGAAGCCGTGATGTCATCCGGTGTGGCTTCCTCTTCGCCCACATGATGCAGAGCTTAAAAAAGCGGAGAGAGATTGGCAACCCTTTTGGAGGTGTGTATGCATGCAGGGGGTCCTCAGAGCTGACATTAATGGGGTTCAGCTCCGGAGACCCCCTGCTTTAATCATGTGTATAAAAATAAAAATGTTTTTGTTTTTTTTAAAAAGCGCTTGGATTGCCTTTTTCAGTAATTTATAGGAGTAAAATGAGTCAAATCTCATACTGATAATCTAACACTTCTGGGTGTAGATTTTTCAGCACTAAGTAAAAAGGAAATGTAACTATCAAATACACATACTCTATCAGTATTCTGCACCATCCGTCCCAACCAGTAACCCCTGTTACTACTACTATGCTACTACTGTTAACATAGATTATTGCAAATCCTGTTTGCATAAAGTCTAAATCTCAGTAAGTATTGTTAACTTCACACAGGAAAGTAATAAATCTATACTTTTATAAAATAAAACACATTTCTACCCCCCCCCCTCCCTATAATTTAAATGTCAACTGCATCACTGTTGTATCAAATAAGTTTGAATTATGTGCACACAATGGTCAATTGATTTGCTCCATGCTCAGAAATATTTTCATGCTCAAATTACTTCCGCTGTGAACAGATGTACGACTGTGTAAAATCCCCATGTGAAGAAACCTTTCCCAAAAACAAAGATGTGTCTATGTTTAATCCTTTCAAACTTTGCTGATACCCTAATGCAGAGAATCTCCCTTCCTTGTGTTCTCTCCTTAGAGTTCTGTAAATATTATTTCCCTGGCTATTTCATTCAGATGCGCCTAATTTTTATGGTTACATTTTGTCTCATAAAATTTAAATGTGAATCTATCTTTACCCCTAGAAAACACCACACTATATATTTCATGTATGTTTGTATGTCTTTATGTATATAGCGCCATTAATGTACATAGCGCTTCACAGCAGTAACACACGTGACAATCATATAAATAACAAATAATAAAAATAACACATAAAGGGGAGAAGTGCTTCAGACATAAAAATAACATTTAGGAAAAGGAGTCCCTGCTCCGAAGAGCTTACAATCTAATTGGTCGGTAGGAAGAACGTTCAGAGACAGTAGGAGGGTATTCTGGTAAGTGCGTCTGCAGGGGGCCAAGCTTTATGTATGAGGTGTACAGTAGTAGCCACGGAGCTACTCATATGCTTCCATAAGCAGGTGTGTTTTAAGGTGGGTTTAAAGGGGGATAGAGTGGGTGCTAGTCGGGTATTGAGGGGAAGGGCATTCCAGAGCTGTGGGGCTGTCAGTGAAAAAGGTTTAAGACGGGAGAGGGATTTTGATACAAAAGGGGTACAAAATATTCTTTAAGCTAAGTTGTTACCTGGCAGTTGTTTTTATAGTTGTTATCAAGGTGGACGCTCAATGGAAAATTTTGTTGCCAAATTCTCTCACTGTATTACCACTGACAAAAAAAAAGGTTTCCTGCCATGCAGTTACGACATAATCTGATCTGTATTAAGGCTTTGCATATAAGCAGTGTGAGGATGGATAGACAATAATTTTCAACCTTTTTTGGTTTTAAGGAACCCTATAATTTTATTTTGAAATTCTGTGGAACCCCAACTCTCTCTAATCGCACGTCTGAGATCAGATACATTATAAGGAACCCCAACCCTCTCTAATACCGTGTCTGAGATCAGATGCATTGTAAGGAACCCCAACCCTCTCTAGTACCGTGTTTGAGATCAGATGCATTGTAAGGAACCCCAACCCTCTCTAATACCGTGTCTGAGATCAGATGCATTGTAAGGAACCCCAACCCTCTCTAATATCGCGTCTGGAGTCTTGGGGCCCAGGATGGCCACTGTGCACGCCTTGCCTAAGGCCAGCATAATCCCAGGAGAGTGCAAAATCATGCTCACAAAACATGGCTCCCCTAATCATTGGAACGAGTCGGCATCTTTCAATGGAAGCTTAAGTATATTTATCCGCGGGAAATAAGCATGGTCTCCAACGATGGTTTTACTCAAACTGAACCAAGATTCCTTACTTCTTACTAAATTAGTTAGGAATTATAGCAAGACAATTAAAGGTATTGTTTCTTCAAATCACTAGTCTTCTCCATACTCTCAACCTAACCCTATATATTCAACCCTTGTCACTGCCAGAGGGGTCTTTAGAAAATTTTAGGCTATCCCTGCTTCAGCACAGTCTTCGACTGAGCCACTGATTGAGCGCCCTGGGCTGTAGCAGGGATATCATGAAAAGAGGACCGGAGTTTCCCATCTCTGGAATATATGGTACATTTTTTATTTTATTTTACTTTTGACAAACCTACAAAATAAATGCAGTTCTCACCTCTGATTTAATGCAAAGGAACAGAATTCCAGGCTTGGAAGGCAGTGCCATTTCATTGCTGGTTTCACTGAATACCACGTGAACACATTTTTTTTTAGCTGTGCATAGTTGGGATAATTTATCACCTTGCTCATTTTGTCAGCCATGGAAAAATTGTCAACACTCTGGGAATTTATCTTTTAGTCTTAATTTAATGGGTGGAGCGTTTGGGGAATTCAGGACATGAAATATTTATTATGTTCATGCCCTGCTTATTGCCATCTGTCAAACTTTTAAAAGACTACATTTTTTCTTTCTTTTGTTATAACACTTACGTACATCCAAACAAGTCTCAACACTAAATAAGGAGCCGGATTTTTTTTTTTTTCTTTGCCGGTTTGTTGAGTCAGCAGCTGTTTTTAATATTTTCCACCCATCAAATAAATAAGTGGTATTTTTAATGGAAACCATACGTAGTGGAATAGCCATTTAACATGAACACGGCTAATTCCTCCCATTTTAAACATGTTGTTGGCGATGGTTTTGGTTTATGTTACTCCTGTTAATCTCCTGTTAATTTGATTTTTATAACTGGTTAAAAAAAAAAAAAAAGGCTACCTAAGTAGTGTTTTTTACTGAGCAGCCATAAAAATTGCAGTAATTCCTGACACTAGTTTGTGACCAAACATAAACCTTTCATTAATTCCACCATCTAGAAGGAAATAGTCTTAGGGCCAGATACTCAAAGCTCTGTTAAAGCCTTAACATACCATTAACCTTAATTAAAGTGACGTTCACCTAAATTAACATCACATTATTAGTAACGAGGTAGCCTCCAAGTATTAGAACGTAAAGTTAGGTCATATTTTATCCAAAAAAGGGCATAGCTGGGTGATATATGTTGTATAGTTAAGAGCTGTAACAAACGTTAGTGTTAATGATATGGAAAGGGAGCGTTATGAAATCATTTACACCAAAGGTTAAAGCAGAGAAACATGCGAAATCTTATGTTTATTTTTATTTTAATAAATCAGTTCTGCGGTATTAGATAATAGTGACTGTTTAAAAAAAAAATTATTATTCAACTCTTCATTTTTATTGGTTCTAAAGCATCCTTTGATTTCTATAGCAGGTTTTAACCCATCTACCAAAGCAGTGCAAGATCTTGGCAACATTTTTCTGTTTGGGATAATTTGTTGCAAATGTTCCCAGCAGTTTGAGCTGTAAACTGTAACACTATATTATGTTACCTTAGTACTACAAGGATACATTGTAGCTGCTTACACTGACTGAAGCAGCCATTATGTTAGGCACGCAATCCGGATTTGGACAGAACTATAACCGGAGAACCAAACGATTGCCAGTTTAGGTAAGAATGTAGAATTATACATTGTCACACGCTTCATATATACAAATAAGAAGTAAGAAAGTGGGAAAGTCGTATTGCGGCCTTAATTTGGTAACTCTACGTTATATTATTGAAGTTAAAGCTAAACCTGGCATTACTTTTGTCCAGACATTGAAATAGGACTTTTGCAGGGTCTGGATTGGTGTAACGCCAGAGATAGGCATCACTTAAATAACATAGCGTTAGTTCCTAAAAATAAATGTCCATCTCCTCTCCCCTTTCCCCCTCCTCTCTTTCAGCAGAAGCTCTTCTTCAGGGTCTAGATAGCGCCAACACTGGCACAATGGCTCGTTACTGGAAGACCACGCAATATTATGCTGCAATAATGTGGCATTAAGCCTATACTATTGAGATGTAGTCCAGACATTGTTTTTGCATACCACTAGCTTTGAGGCTAACGTGTTAGCTCAGGGAACTTCACATCCGCAGCTGTTTTAGGTAACGTCACGTTTAGAGCCCTGAGCAGAGCGTTGAACATCTGGCCTACAGTGTGACTTTATTCATACTCGAGCTGTAGATGACGGAGCCATGGGACGTTTATGATTTGGTTTTGTAATACGCACCCTCAAAAACTGACCAGTGATTTCTTCGGCATGGTAACAGCACTTCCAACTTTCCAACTGGTCAATACTTCATGGATGTTGAGAGAATATTTCAAAAACAAAATGTTTTAAGTACGTTTTCTGCCATTGCAAATTAAAGTCGATTTCACTTTGACCCCACGAAAGATTTTAAGTATAAAGTGTAAATTCCAGCTGATTTGTAATTTAAAACTTGGACCGTTGGAATTCACATTTGAGTCAGAATTTATGTTTTCCAGTTCTGCTGGTAAAGTCAGTTCGATGTATTTTAAGTGTAATCCAAAAAGTTCTTCATTAGGACTTGCCAGATAAGTCAATGTTACTGCCCATTAGGGAGAGTTAGCATGGTTATGTTAAAGTTTTTATACTCCTGATAATAATAGTCTTACATTACAAATATCCCATGATCCTATGTCTTACTATATATACTTAATATATGCTTAAGAAAAGACAGCTGGATTGGAGTATTGTTGGTTTTAGAAACATACCACCATTATTACTATATTTAAGCATATATCCATTTGATTTCCCAAATGTTAAACTAGCAATTAACCTCTCTTTCTTATTCTTAGAAAAAAGTAGTCTTTTGGTAAGTCTGACATATGTAATTTAGCTTTTTAATGATCAGAGACAAAAGGACATTTTCCAGACTATTTGTTCCTTGATCAACCAGCTGTGTACATTCTTCTGGGTACTGGACATGTCTCAAAAGATTTTTCCACAAGCCCAATCATTACTACCTTACATATCAAGCAAGCCATGGCATGGTGAGCCTTGTCTTCCATACTGATAGGCTAAATGAACTGGTTGTTTTGTGTGCTGACTGGGAAGCATCTAATTTTGTGATGGAGAAAACAATCAAATATAATTAGGTGAGAAATAATAGTTTGTGGTGGCTCTCCTTGTATCTGTCATTTCTATCAGTCTCGGAAGTAATGATGAAAATAATTCTTGACTAATTACAATTGATTAGTGAAATGTGCCTTAATAAGTGAAAGTTGAAATATACAGCTGAGTTATCAATCTTGCATAATCTTTTTGTCTATTAAAAAACCCCATAAAGCATTGCAAAAGATATTGTACAATGCAAAGTGTTTGTAATAATGATTTAATACTTAGTAAGTAGCTTTGTATGGGACCATCATATTATAATGATTTATTCTTAGAAAAAGTACTACTATGCAGAGAAAGTTATATCTTTCATTGATGAAATATAGTATATAATTGTTAGCATTGAATGCCATTTAATTAGCTGACAACACATCTCACATAAAGGCACCGTTGGCATTATCTTTGTGCAGTGATTCTTTTTAAATATGATGGTAAAGAAGTTGTGAGAAATTATAGAAGAAAACCTGAGTGTCACGGGCGTAATTTGTAATATAGCTGTGGTGTTATAAATCTTTGGCTATCAAATCAAAGTCCTTTTTGGATATGTTCTGTGATGCGTACACTTGCAGCACCATTAAAAAGATTTGCTGTGATACTTGTATTGATATTCTCCTTGCTGCTTGCTTGAATAATATCACATCTGCTATAAACTTCAAATAAAGCTTTCACGTGTCCAAATTTCTCTGGAAAATAGATTTGCATAATCTGGAGCGCTACTGGCTTACTTTTCTCTACATTTGGACCTTGTTTAACAGACTTAAATTCAAAGTGTGCAACATTGGGTTTATGGGACAGCGCTTCCGTTAGGACGTTAAGGAAGATATTTTTGTCATTGCTAAATTGTCCATTCAAGGCAGATGTGTGAAGCCAGCTATTCTACAAAGCCATCTGGAATGGGGCACTTTGGGTTAATTATCATTTGAACACCAGAATCTGATTAGCACCAGTTAAATATTGTGTAACCTTCATGGAATGAAACTAGACAAAGTGTGTGAGACATCCGGGTACACTTTGTTTTTGTCACTTTTTGTTTACCCACTATAACTTTATTTTTTGTATGTTTCCAAGAGACAAACATAAATGTGGCATAATAATGATCCAATATAAACTTGGAGAGGAGCACTCTGGGTACTGAAGAGATTACTGCCACGGGCGGTTGTCCAGCCAGCGATGCAGGAAGATTCAATGTAACAAAGCAGGGCTCCAAGCCAACGAATCTCTCCAGAGGTGGAGAGTAGGTTAAGGAAAAGCCCCCTTAGAAGGTTAAGTAAAGTGCACTCTAATCAATCCAGGTTGTAGGTAGATAACTTGTGGAGCGCCAATGTTTGGCATTCCACAAGCTACCTACCTACAACCTGGATCGATTAGAGCAGTCATTTTCAACCAGGTTTCCCGCAGAACCCAAGGGTTTCGTGAGCACCCCTAAGGGGTTCTGCGGCTGCCAGGGGGGAGAGAGCTGGGACAACTCTTCCGACTGTAGAATGATAAGGGGGGAAGAGAGATGGATGGGGGGGTGGGGGGGTGAGACGGTTCGGGTTCCCCAGGATGTCACAATCTAACTCTAGGGCTCCTTAACCAAAGAAAGGTTGAAAAACACTGGGTTACAGAGGGCACATAATTGGGGTCTTTTCCTTAGATGACTCTCCACCTCCGGAGAGATTCTTTGGCTTTGAACCCCGCTTTGCTCCATATACTTCCCCTTGTGCACCCATATTTCCCACCCCATATTACACAGAGGTTGAGCGGGTCTCTCCCTGTTTCCTAAAGACTCCGTGTAACTCAGAAACTTGGGCAGCAACTCCAGCGGAGATAAATAGATGTCATGTTTATTCAAAAAGAGGATCAACATTGCGGTCCTATTTTGGACCTTTTATTTGGACCTTCATAAAGGTCCAAAATAAGACCAAAAACATTAATCTTCTTTTGAATAAACCTAGCCCCGATTATTCACAAGACCGCTGCAGTGCCACCTAGGTTTCCAAGTTAAAAGAATTCAACCAAGCATAATTTCTTCTTGCGTTTATTGAGTTCTACGTACAACCGGTATCTGTTGTTTTTTGCTGGTAAAATTAAACTGATGCTCAGTTAATACTCACAGTGGTCCTGTACTGCTCTTCTTCATTTGTGCTTGTGTGGTGAGCAACCCGTAAGGTCTTGTTAATAAAGGGGAGATGATAATACTTTTAGAATATTCACTGTTGTATATTATCAGCAAAGAGAACTAGGACAATTCTCCTGGGGAAGCTTCAGTGTTGTTATGAACGCTGATACCAATATCTGTTTTAAGACATAGAAGTGCAGGTAATCAATCAATCAATCGATCGTTATCAAACGCATCAGCAATATGTTTTATAACGTTAATCACAGTCACCGCATGAATCAAACTACTGCTGTAGGATAGAACACAAAGAAACCATAAACAACATTACATATTTAATAATATGTTAATTAAAAATGAATAATTGTTCACTGATAACCATTCTGGTAAGGCTGTAATGTAAAGATAACACAACCTCAGCAACTAAACGTCATAATTTTGTCTTTACATCTTTTTAAATATATTTTCTCTTTTATTCTAATATTTCTAGAAAGGCAGCTGAGGATAATTCTCCATGAATGTACGTCACAATGATGATGACCGACCAAATTCCACTGGAACTGCCCCCCTTGCTGAACGGGGATGTTACCATGATGCCGCATTTAGTGAATGGCGATGGATCACAACAGGTTGGTAACGTTGGCCGAAAGCGGCAAAATAATGAGATTGGCTTGATTTGAGAAAGGCACTCGACATATATTGCACGCAGGGTGTGGACTCCATGGATGTCAACGGATTGGATTTAGACAGCAGTGTATGTGTTTTATAGAGTTTTGATGGATGCTTTTTGGCACCTCCGTTTGTTGAGGTGGGAACCCAGTCTTGGCTCACAGCTGCACTTTAAACTTTTGGCTCTGCTTCCTGCTTATTGAAAGAGCTGACAAAGAGCTGAGCCCTAACCATCAATGAATTATTGCTGCTACATCAGAAGGAGAAAAACATGATTTCACTGCACTCCCCGCGGCCTGCAGGAAACTTTGAGGCCATTGCCGTGAATGATTTAATTTCCACTTCATATTTATTGTGGCCCAACTTCTTTTTGGCATTTAGAGTAAATCTAGAACCTGTAGCTCGGCTGTTTTTTAATTTGTTCAATGTGCTTTTGTTCACTTCTTTTGAGTTTGGCTGACCACAATATTAAAGCATCATTTTATGGAGTGGGCTTTCGACCCCAGAATGTTAGTTATTTTGAAGGTACAGCTCAACCCCGTTATAACGCGATCCGTTACAACGCGAATCCGCTTATAGCGCGATGCGAGCGTGGCTCCCAATTTCCGTATTTATGAATACTTTACAACACGATTATTGGTATCTTAATTACTTTATTTTACAACGCATACAATTGTACATTATTTCTAACGCGATCCGCATATAACGCGATGTGATTATTTGGACCCCAAGCACCGCGTTATAAGGGGGTTAAACTGTATTAATTTCTAGTTTTTGTCACAACAGTAATGGTTGTAATTAAATATGGCCGATGCTTCCCTCACTGAAATTCTTTTTACACGTATTGTACATTGCTTAACCCAGGGGTCCTCAACTCCAATACTCAAGACCCTCCAACAGGTCAGGTGTTCAGGATATTCCTACTTCAGCATAGATGGCTCAATCAGTGGCTCAGTGGAAGATAAGACCGGGTGTAGATTTGTAATGTGAAATACTGTAAGTGGAGAATGGGTATTTAGACTTTTTGCGCTGCTAAATCTTTTGCAGGTGCCCATACAGTTCACCATATTTATGGGCGGGGGGAGGGAAGGAGAGGGGAGGGCTGGATTTCACTATTTTAGCTTAATACACAGCATGGTGGTTCCAACAACCAATATAAATATGTATTTATTTTCAGAGAGTCAGTTTATTATTTATTTAATTTCCGGTGGGAAGTGAGCTTTGCTGTTCCACATGAGTATGATTCCTCTTAAAAGTAATAATAATAAAATAACATCTTAAAAATGAGGGCGGGGGTGGGCAGTTGAAAGAGAATGATCTTTTGGGCCTCAGTGACATTTACCGTATGTTAAACGGTAGTAATAATGACGTTTTGGCCTAGTAGATTGAAAAAAAACTGGAGTAAATGTCCCATCACAAAACTGCTAAAGATAATAGCAATTTGTGTTGTTGTCCAGCCAAATGGGTCAGTTCGATACACTTCAATGGAGGCACAGTCACGTCCATGGGGAGGTGTGGTAAGAAAACGGCTCGAACGGCCGCACTAAAGTATACAGAATTGACCCCAAAGTGTCTGCATCATGGTAAACCTGAAATCATAGTTACATTACTGGTGAAGCAAGAAGACTAGAATGACAATTACCACCCAAATTCTTGATATTCACCTCCGGCACCACAGAAAATAGCTCCATGCTAAATTAGCTACGGTGACACTGAATAAAACGATCAAATTAGATAGGTATGTGTTTGGACAAAGTGGAATAGTTCTAGCGAGAGTTAAAACCCCCACAGATGAGTGATAGTGATTTGGAATGAGCAGGAGGCACGAATAGCAGGCTGACAGCAGCGAAACAGAGATTCATCCATCAGCCTCAGTGAGTAAGTGCGGTATCTCCTTTTCTGTAGCAAAATGAGAGAAATGAAGAAATGCAAACAAGGCTGGAAAACCATCGTCTACAAGTTGAGGCAGCTGCTGTGAATGTCTTATAAGCAGCTGCTAAAAAGCGCTCCTCTGTGTACACTATTTGGCATTGATTGAGATAAGGGGGAAAACCAAATTTCAAATGAATACACATTCTAAGCTGAAACTCAGCAGATCACTATTACTGGTAAAGATATTTCTGCCGGGTGAGCATTGCAATCATTGTACTGGATTTTGACACTTTGAGTGTATTTTTTTTGATGAATTTCCTGATGTCTCACAAGGAGACTTTTCCCTTTTCCCCAAAGCAATATTGGAAGCATAAAACAGGGAGAAGTCTTAGTCTCCACATCATCTGTTTCTTATTTTTGAAAAACACATGCCATACATCAAGGGATGATGAGAAGTACATAATATCTATTTATTCTAAAGAACTACATAACGCAACAAAAAGGGTCATTGATGTGAAATTAACCTTCCACTGAGATATGGCTAACTTATATTGCTAGTTCTGCCTTGCTGCTTCCTATAGGTAAGCCCCATCACAGTACAAATTACATTGTAGACTATAATCTTGTGTATGACTCACTTTACGTACTGCAGGCCATCCTGTGTTGGAGGAGGAATGGATTAATTCCGTAATCATAGTACAAGACAAAATGGTGAGTGGAGAGGAACAGAAACTGTCTGTGTAGCCAACACATATCCAATAAGCAAAACAGCTGACAGCTGTCCCCAAGAAAAAGTAGATCACTAGTTCCAAACTTCCTGTGGTTAATTTCATAGCAGGTTTTATGTGATAAACAGCAGAAGCAGATACAATGTTCCCGGCCCTCCCTGAAGAAAGGTCCAGACAGGACCCGAAACGTTGTATCTGCTTGTGCTGTTCGTCACATTAAACCTGCTATGAAATTGACCACAAGAAGTTTGTAAGTCGTGACCCACTTTTGCTTGGGGACATCTGTCGGCTGTTTTGCGTCATCTTATTCTAGTCATTCTAACTCTCATGTGACACATCCTAGTAGGTAAGGCCAATACAGGTATAGAACTCTCTAGGATCAAAGTAATACAGTAAATCTCCTTTTATGCCTTTACAAAATATATCCATCAGACAACTGAAAGCAGTTTAAATACGTTTCAATCCTCTGTCCAGATCAAAAAAACTCTGTTAAGTCACTTTATATATTTTTGATGAATGATAAAGAGAGAGACACATTCAGTGAGTGAGAATGGTCAGAGATACTGCCGGAATTCACACTGACATGTGGGACATCTTTGCTAAGTGTTTCTATGTCACAAGACATCTTCTGGCTCAGGAAATATAGATAGATGCCATGAACAATTGATAACCTAAAGGTATGTTTTTGATTATTTATTTTTTGTACGTTTAGTTCCATTAACCTAGTGAAAAAGAAATCGGGGTAAAGAAAACAAATAATTTAAAAAAAAACTCTCATGGTGAACTCAAACGTTTATAATAAAAAGGGAGGCTTTTCCTTTGGGAACCTGGGGATGGTTTTAAAGTTTTCCAGCCACACGGCTCAGATTAATTGTCCACAGAAAGGGGTTCAATGCACATACTATTGTCGCTCACTGAGTCTCTGATTGAGCCACCTGGGCTGAAGCTGGGTTATCCTGAAAACCTGACCTGTTGCTGGGTTTTAAGGACTGGAGTTGCCCCCCCCTCCTGGTTTAGTCATAGCAGGGTGCTAGAAAAATGTTAAAATCTTGTTACGTTTATAGGAAACAAAAGAAAAAGCTAATGTAAAAAAAAAAAAAACAACTAATTTGGATAGGGAGGATTACTACTTTCAACGGTCTGTCAAGCAGTCGCCTGGTGCTACATGGTGTAGCATAGCACTGCTTAGCGAATACGAGCCTTAATGCATAGTCTGGTACAGCTCAACCCCTTATAACGCTGTGCTTGGGGTCCAAAGAATCACATCGCACTATAAGCGGATCGCGTTAGAAATAATGTTCAATTGTATGCTTTGTACAATAAAGTATTTAAGATACCAATAACCGTGTTTTAAAGTATTCATAAATAAGTAAAGTGGGAGCCACGCTCGCATCGCGTTATAAGATGATTCGCGCTGTAACGGACCGCGCTATAACGGGGTTGAGCTGTATTACTTTTTCTGGAGATATTTACTTTTAAGGCCAAGATTGAACATGCTAAATTCCGTTGTTTATGCTTTCTTATGCAAAACTTAATTGACCATTTTTAAGCGCTGTGATCTGTTTATTCTATATTATCATGAGGGACAGCATTACATACTAACAAATACAGCCCAACCCCTTATAACGCTGTGCTTGGGGTCCAGAGAATCACATCGCGTTATAAGCGGATCGCGTTAGAAATAATGTACAATTGTATGCATTGTACAATAAAGTATTTAAGACACCAATAATCGTGTTGTAAAGTATTCCTAAATCCGAAAATTGGGAGCCCCGCTTGCATCGCGTTACAAGCGGATTCGTGTTGTAACAGATCGCGTTATAGCGGGGTTGAGCTGTATTCTGTATAATTGTTGTTTTGCCCGTATAGTCAATCTTATCAGATGTCATTGCATCTCTCTAGTTCTTCCATCAACCACTATAAATATTCACTCTATACAACGTGTGGCTTGTAGGATTTGATGCCATTAAGATTTTAAAGTTGGCTTTCTATGAACACTGATCTAATGGTTTCTTTAAAAGGACCCAATAGAGCAAAGAACACTGTGTTTTGTTTGTGCCTACACACTTGTGTTATTTGGAAAGGCTGTGGTATGTTTTCACTTACAGTTTGCAGGGAACGCGGCAATCATTAAAACATTTCTTGTCTTTCTATCGTGTGTTTTACGGAGGATAGAACATGCTTTTTTCATTAGAGGATTTGACTGTTGTCTTTGCTCCAGAATGGAAGATTTTCATGCCTGGAATTCTCAAGGATATTCTGCTTTTAAATATGGATGAGTTTTTTCTTTTCTTTTTTATCAAAGTTTCCCTGCTGCACAAATCAGAGCCAAATAACTGCACCAGATTTAATAAGGAAAAACATTCATATTGAAACCAACCAGATTTTCTTATTTGGTAAATATGGTGCAGTATTTTTGTACCAGTTTCCCCCCGTTTTTTTTGTGCCGGGAGACTCTGATAAATGATTCCACTCATCGTTGAATGGTTTATAGTCTTGATTGGCTTCCAAAATCTCATATAAGTTGCCAAGTTACTATCACTATTAACAGCTTTGTGATTTAACCCATTACCCCTATGGAATCAAAAACAAATTATTGCAACTATATCTTCCTGAAGGCGGAGGAATACGTGTTGGGGTTACAGCACGCAGTGAACCTTATTTGTTAACAAGCTTTAAAGCAGAAAAACATGGGAGAACTTATTTTTTTTTAAATAAATCAGTTCTGTAGTATTAGCTAATGGTATTTAAAAAAAAATTGCAATTCATCTCTTAATTCCATTTTAATAAATTTTAACGCATCCTTTGAGTTCTATAAAACTTTTAAAGTCGTGCTCTCCCCTCTGTTTGCGCCACCCCCCTCCACCTCCCTGCCCACCGGCATCCCTATCTGTGACGTTGTGCTGTCATGTCAATGCGACATTGCGTTGTCGTGTGATGTCAAGTCGCCACGGCAATGCCTTGCCGTTCGATGCCGCGTTGTCATGGCGACGCGTGTCAGGAGAAGCCGGAGAGCAGGTAAGAGGTAATTGCAGCGGCCTCACGCTATCCCCCGCCAATCAAATGAAATATTGTGGGGAAGAGAGCGGGGACTTTGTAAGCGCGGCACCCGCCTTGCAAAAGTGTGGGCACCCCTGCTTTAGCAGCCTTCAGCACACCTCCCCAGCAGTGCAAGATCTTGGCAACACTTTCCTGTTTGGGATCATTTGTTTCCAGTGTTCCCAGCAGTTTGAGCTGCAAACTGTAACAATAGATAATGTTACCTTAGTAATACACTGACTGAAGGATTGATTGAAACTGAGAGGCGGCCATTTCGTTAGGCACACGATCAGAATTTTGGCAGATTTATAACAGGAGCACCAAACGGTTTGCCAGTTTAGGTAAGAATGTAGAATGATACATTGTCACACGCTTTACATATGAAGGGGGAAAAAAGGGGGACATTTAGTATTGTTCCTTTAAATCTTTAAATTCTTTGACCAAGTGGCACAGTTATAGGTTTTGATAGTATAGTTACTTTTTCCTATTTCTACCCATATTTCTTTTCATATCACTCAATACTCGGCATCAATCCTTTTTTTTTCAGTAAGTCTTGGAAAAAATGTCACACCGATTTTCAGTCTACTGACTTCCGGAGTTGGAAACGGCGTGAGAGTAAAGCCCCCCTTTGTGAAAGCCGGACTGTGTGGGGACTCTACATTTCATGTTCTATATTTAAGATGACTTGAAGCATTGATGATGTCGGCTGTTCAGTTAGAATGACATGCGTGATGCAGAAAGGGAAGTGCCACCGAGTCTGCCAGAGTCTGACTCATCCTGCTGGCCTATGTGATATCAGGTCTAATGCTGTCTCAACAACGTCTGTTGTCAAGGGAATGTCGGTAGACCATTTTTTACTGGTTAAATAACCACTTTGAAGTAGTGACGGGGGAGGTAACTTTGCAAGGCTACCTTCCGCCGATGACATCTGGGTGTCATTGAAATGATTGGTCACCCACGGATATCTTTTGCATTGAATGTCAGATGATACACAGCAGTAGGATGGGATGGGGGGAGGGTGGGTTGAGGGGAGGGGGTGACGGTTATGTGAGGTGGCCGACCGGCCTCGATTACAATCTGGTTGCCACAAAAACACGGCAGCAATACATTTTCCGGAATGTGAAAACGCAAAGTAATTTATTTTGGTGGATAAAGAAAAATGTGCAATTGTATTTAAATGTCATTGGATTTAAATGTTGACGTACATGTGCTTAGGCCTCAGAACTTGTCACTAAGGAGAACATTCTTAATGTCTTCCTACAATATGATGGCAAGCATATCAACATGTTTTTTTTAAATGTACCATATAGCAGGGGTGTGTAAGCTGGAGGGTGCCCGAGGGTGCCCCCCAGAGGGGGGGTGCGAAATTTTTCATAGGGTGTGCGGCGGTTGCAGAGGTTCCCGCGCTATTTCCCAAGGCATTTAAATTGAATGCCGTGGGATCACGTGAGGCCTCTGCGACTATAATCGCCTTTGTCTTCGGCAACGCGGCGTCACGTGGCCCAGCGACGTCATTTGACGCCAGGAGACAAGGTAAGGGAGGGCACGAGCAGGGAGAGAAGCAGGCAAGGGGGGGCGCAGTGGGGAAAGGCTGTGCCCCCCTGCCTTGAGCAGGGGTGGCCAACGCCAGTCCTCAAGGGCCACCAACATGTGAGGTTCTCAGGATATCGCTGCTTCAGCACAGGTGGCTCAATCAGTGGCTCACCTGTGCTGAAGCAGGGATATCCCTAATACCTGGCCTGTTGGTAGCCCTTGAGGACAGGAGTTGGCCTCCCCTGCTCTAGAAGTTTACATTATTGCCACAAATCAAAACACAAATTTGGAGTTCATATAAACCGGTTTGTAAGTGTGCTGCTTTCCCTGTGTGTTTTACCTTGGTCACCTCTTTAATATGAGCATATACAGTGTTTGTGCTGCGGAAACAAAGCATTACAATTATTAAGTAAAGATATGGTGCTTGTCAACAATGCAATAACTGGAAATAAAATGCTCGCTGGGAAATTTCTGGTTTATTGGTTCGCGTTCCTCTGCGTTATTATGTGGTAATTCTAACGATGATTGCGTTATGTTTAGAAATAGTCACTTACCTTTGTTTGTTTTGTGTAACTGCGTGGTGGGTAGGTGGGGGCATAATTACACAGACTGAGTAAGTTTGGGCACGACACCCAGTTAGTAATGGGTGACCTGCCCGGGTTGGGACCTCCTGCCAGGTGTGCGATGCTTTACGTCAGCTCTGGCAGTTGTCCGTACGTAGTGAGAGTCACGAGCCACAGGAACGCTTCGGGTTCTCAACACAGTATGGACCAGTCTGGGATAGCGAATCATTTAAGTTGTGCAATAAATAAAGGCTGTGGCCTTATTCTTCCTGTATATAGTGTGGGTTGTTCTTTGTTCAGTCTGCAGGAGATGGCGATTGGGGCCTAACTTAGTCAGAGCCACACAGCTTTATATCATGAATCGATGAAATGGCGTTACCATTAGAGACGGGCGAATGTTTTCGGCGAATATGGATCCGCAGCGGATTGGCCGGTTCCTTTGGTCCGTGGATTTCAGCGGATCAATCTCAAAAAGGGCGAAGCGCGTGTTGCGGATTTTTTGTTACTATTACCAATGCACTCCGCGGATTCCGCAACCCGGCGACGCATTGGTAGGGTCTAATCCCCGGATTCGGCGATCCGTTAGCCGATTCTTAAGAAACCGCCAGCGGATCGCTGAATCCCTGGATTGGATTCTACAAATCCGTCAGCGGGTTGTATCCAATGGCGGATTTTGATGAATCCGCGTGAATTGAAACCGCGCAAATCCGCTGGCGGATTTTACACGACAAACCGGATTTTGGGGGGTCACATCAGCGAAAATCCGGGAAACGTATTTCGCCGGCTTCGCCGATCGCTAGTCACCATTCATAAATAAGGTCATGTTTGCCCTTGTCATACAAATTGGCTGGCCCTCTTGGCAGATATTTATTGTTATTCTGTGTGTGACGAGCATTGCCAAATAGGGTCCCCATATCTGCTTCATAATCTCCATTTAAGCTTTTGCCATGAGATTTTTTTTTTTTTTGGCAAGTCATTTTATACTTCCGCTTCTGAGGATGTGCAGCTCATAATAAATGTATTTCAATCTTTTCTTTTTTTTATGCAGAGGCAAAGAGGGCCGATCTAATTTTATCATTTCTAAATCCATCTGCTCTTGTCACTGTTAAACGGCTGTAACCCAACATTTGCTAAAGTTTTCTCAGTGACCCAAAATATAACTGTTGACGTTCTTTATATAAAAATAGCATTGTTCGCTCTTAATTGGGACTTAGAGCTCTTAAATAGCAATTGCAATAACGTAATTATGGTTGAGGCCAGGGTACGAATTCAGCTATTTTAGGGTGTGCATCAAATCTTTCAAATAAGCTACAAAGTATCCCGGAAGATTTGGAATAGGAGTCTGCGTGTGTGCAGCCTTGGATCACGGTGTTAAATGTGTCCCGGTGAATTTTGTTTAAAGTGTGAGGTCATGCAGTTAGATCATATCCTCACTTCAGTATGGAAACCAGATTTTACAGTGTTTTGAAATATTGTTATCTTATTTTGACAGGTCATTCTAGTTCAGGTTAACCCAGGTGAGACCTTCACGATCAGAGCAGAGGACGGAACACTGCAGTGCATTCAAGGTAAGAACGACCCATCGCTGGCAAAGGTTGCAACTGCTAATCTGACTTGTGTATTTTTGAGTGCAATGAAGTGTCCACCAATAACTTCTATTTAATGTGTGATATTCAAGCTTCTAGAGCAGGTGTGGGCAACTCCAGTGCTCAAGGGCCACCAACAGCTCAAGTTTTCAGGATACCATGCTTCAGCACAGGTGGCTCAATCAGTGGCTCAGTCGATGGCTGAGCCACCTGTGCCTTAGCAGGGACTGATTGAGCCACCTGTGCGGAAGCAGGGATATCCTGAAAACCTGACCTGTTGGTGGCCCTTGCAGACTGGCGTTGCCCACCCCTGTTCTAGATCCTCCAAATAACTGAGGTTTAAAACACCCCCAGAGCACAAGTCTCAATCAGTGTGAGACGCTTCAGACTGGAGACGACATTAGGTTTATGGCCTACTTAATGGATGGAAAGAATTTGAAGAGCTGTGTACTTTTCTCGGGGGCCCTCCACATAGATAGGATAGCATCAATTATGTCATAAATATGTCTTTTACTAAGGTAGAGGACATCTGGCCTCAGAGCTACATTTCCAGTAAGTAAGACTCATCTCTTCGTACACTGTACTCCAGACCTCCCAGATTTTCTCAAGATGCTATCAAATGACAAATGAAGATATGATCAGTGTTTGCGGCACGCAGATCCTGACATCAAACTGCACAGTTTACAGTCCAAGCTATGCATATCTTATTTATTTAAAAAAAAAATTAAAATAGGTTTGAAGCAGGAGGTCTCTGGAGCAGAATCATATTCATTTCAGCCACGGGGACCACCTGTCTCCCGGGACACTTGCCTCCATAGGGGGTGCCGATATTTCTGCAAAGTTTAAAGGTCCAACCACGCAGGCCAATAGGAAACCGCAAGGGATGACGTCACGGCTTCCTATTGGCCCATGTGACGCGGGACATTTAAGACGCCATTACAAGAACCCCCAACTAGCCCAGCCGGAGCTGCTACCGGCACCCCCTATGGAGGTAAGTATCTCGTGGAGCAAGGGGTCCCCGGAGCTGATATTAACACAGTTCAGCACCGGAGACCCCAGCTTCAATCCTATTAAAGCTGCAGTTAAAGCTGTTGTTTAAAAAAATAAAACATTTCATTCAATATGTGCATCGATACAATCTACACACTGACAAGTGATTAGCTAAGTTGCCAATCGATCCGTTGTCATGTGATTGATCGGAGAAAGATTCAGCTCGGGTTTCACTAAATGCATCTTGGTTCCTCTTCTGCTGCAAAATTCTGTGAGGATCATGTGACCAGGCAGGCACTAGATTCAATTGGTTCACAGCTAGAGAGATGGCAGGGCTCAAAAAGGTGATGCTGTTTCAGAAGGGGAAGGGGATGTGACTTTGTAAATGGTTGCTACCCTGTATAGGAACAAAAATGCTTGTTACATTATAATACATTAAAAATGTCTTTAAAATAGTTTTTTTTTTCTTTTTTTTTAAATGCTACAAGTATTTTCTCATAGTACAGAACTGATTTATTAAAAAAAAAAACACATGTAGGATATTGCTTGGACTGCAGCTTTAAACAAAAAAATGCTACTTGGACTGAACCTTTAAAACCCCTAAAATAATGTATTAAAATGTGACTGTTGGTTCCGGGTTTGATTCTGCATTTGTTGGGATGTAGCACTGTCCGTGCAATTGACTAAATACAGTAAAAGAATACTGTATCCCAGAACCTGCTTGCAATTTATCTGAAGTACTACATATGTTTTTTGCCATGATCTTGTTTTCATTTTTTTTTACAGAGGTGGGAAGCAGGGGTTCCACAGAGCTGAACCTCAGTAATTTCAGCTCTGGGGACACCCTGCTCCCCGAGATACTTAGGGGGAGATGTGCTGCCGGTACATTCCGCGGCAAAAAAAAATGGCGATTTAAATCTCCTACGTCACATGAACCAACTGCAATGTACTGGATACACCGTCTCCAATAAGTAGGCGGAACGGCTCAGTGGGTAAAGACACGGGCTCTATCAACAATGCCACTGAGTTTGAGGCAGAAGAACCTGGTTGAGGTTTGAGAACCAAGGATGAGCACCTTGTGACCTTGAGCAAGTCACTTTATCTCCCTGTGCCTCAGTCACCAAAAACACTGTGCAAACTAATGTACAATGCCCTGGACAAAAGCGATAAATAAACTATCTCAAGATAAAAGTGGTCCAGCCCCAAAGACCCTCCCCCCAACTCCCACCTATATTAAAGGGATGTGGGTAAGGTGGGTTTGCTGCTTTTAAATATGAACGTATGGTCATATTAGCAAAGCTGCTCTCATTTTTAGTAGCAAAACACTTTCCTCCTCTGGATCTGCTGCTATAATTATCCTTCTTGACCTGTCCACATTTATTCATGCAATTTGTTATCTCCTATTTTCCAAGCTGTGCAGTGCGGGTTTCTCTGGCCAAGTCCTCGCTTTATTCCAGGCACATGTGCCAAGTCGGTTTCTGCGCACCAATCTCTTTCAAACAGTGGGTCACCTTATCTAACCCCTTCGCCACCGGCGCGTATCTGCGGCCGGGGCGCGACGCACGCGTTTTCCTGCTGGGAAATGGCGGGCGTCGCAGACTTTCCCGACTTTTTGCAACCTTTCAAGATTTGTGTTTGATTTCCATTGTTTAATGTGGGAGCAAAAAAAAAAAAAAAAGCTCCTATCTGTTTTCTGACTGTTCTATAAGGTAAATGAGAGAGGTGTGTGACGGGCAAGGGTAACAGGCTCCAGAATTAAGGTTAAGCCCACCTGGTTACCCGTGGGGTGAGTGGGTCCCTGGCAGCTACCTAGCACCAGGTATCATTGCATGTAAAAGTGACCCCGGCTTTTCCACTTTTCATGTTCCCTGTGTCCCAGACTCATGAAACTTTCTGTGTGTGCGTTTTAGGAGGGATATTTGGGTAGAAATGCAATCCTTTTGTGTGCAGGAGTTCGGGGGCCGGAGCTACCGGTATTCCCCTAATTCTCCCCAGCGAGCAGGCGTGATTTGCCAGTACACGGAGTGAGTTACACCGGGGCTTCCCAGTGTCCCCCAGACTCCTGGTTTTCGAGCCCAGATATCTCAGACCCATTTCCTGTACAGCTATGAGTCTCGCCAAGGTCCCCCATGTATTAAAAGATGTTTTATTGTGTCTTAGGCCGTGGGCCATGGTACAAAATACAGCGCTGAGCCGCGCTGAGCCAGGAAACTTACCTCCTGCATCCGGCATGTGTGGGGCTTTGGTAGACGCTTCCGCACGTTTCCGCAGGCGTGTGGAGGTGTGTGGAATTGCAGCCGACAGATTCATTTAATTTTTCGCGCTGAGGGAAGCGGAGGGCCGGTCACGTGACCGGCAAAAGCCAATGGCACTCCGTGACGTCGGCGCCGTGACGTGGCGCGCTAGCCCCACCTCCCACCCGCCTCACAAGCACGCTCGCTGACGCTCATGCCAGGACACAAAAGAATCAAATGTTTTGGTTCTTCCTTGGACTTTTGTCAACTTGGCTAGTAACTAAGGGAGAAGGAGCAGCTCAGCGAGTAACACTGACTCTGTAAGCAACAACAGTTGAGTTTCAATCAGGGGAACATGGTTCAATTCCCGGTGTCAACTCCTTGTGACCTTGGGGCAGTCTCCTTATCTCCCTGTGCCTTTAGGCACCATTATCATAGATTGGAAGCTCTTCAGAGCAGTGACTGTACGAAGAACCTCTCAGTGAAGGGAGTGGATCAGCGGGCACTGCTAGCAAAAAGATGATGAGGCTGGACTGCGCTAACAAAAATATACCTTTATTTAAACCATGAGCAAAATGGGATATAAAGAGGGAAAGACCCCCCTGTGCGCTCTAACGCGTTTCACCCCTATGGGGCTTCGTCAAAGATGTGTCTGTAACATTCCTATGTGCTGCGTATCGCGCGCTATACTGTAATTGTGACGCGCCTTGAGTGCCATCGGGAGAAAAGCTATGTGAAATAAAGTTAGTATTACATTTGTTTTGTTATTTACTATATTTGTTAGCGCTGCAGCATTTATGACCTACTTTATCAGTCCGTCACAGCTGCGTCACCTGCCAATCTGTAGAACCTGTGCTCAGAAAAGCATTTCCATGACCAATGTTTGATTTTTGATTGTACAAGGGAGCATGAAGTACAAAAAAATGAATGTGAGATCGGGTGTGTTGAACTGCTCTGTCCTTATGCCATATGGAATATGTATACCTTAAATGTTTTAAAATTGCGTCTACACCATCCACCTCTTTTTTGAAAGTACACGAAAAATAGGATTAGTTCCAATATCGGTGCTTCACAAACCTCTTCGGAAATAGCTGTTTATTGCGCGTATAGCTGTGTACTTAATGTAAACATGTGGAGCATCTTCCATTGCCCTAGAGTTGTAAATAAATCAGATTCATGAGTATGTTGTGTCAATAATCTAATGAGAATAAGATATTCTCAAAAATGAGACCTTGTTTCATGGCTGGTCGGTATCGGAAAGAGCAGACCGTTGTCATAGCGATCTCCTGTGACATACACCCGCCCCCCACAAATACAGCCCTAGAGCCTAGATCCGGTGCAATAAAATATCCGAGGTCGTAGATAATCCAGTAACCGCCCCAGCTGAGCGTCACACATTACTCACGGGATCCCTGTCACTGGAAGTTCCCTTGGCGCGCTCCTGCTGCGTGGTGGTGAATGTGGAAAAGATGGCGGTGCACTGAAAATGCCAAAGAGAGGCTGGAGAGCAAAAAAATCTTGACATTGAGAAAGGTCCCACGGGGGACCGAAACGTCAGTTTTTGTGTCTTCTATCAAATATAGAAAATGTATGATTCACTTACCTGCGTGCTGTCCCTTGATGTCGTGTTGCAACCGGTATCGTATATATATATATATATATTTATATATATATATATATATTTATATATATATATATTTTTTTTTTTATATATTTATATATATATAGAATCCAATGCACAGCCGGCACACCATGTGCAAGTAAATAACTTTTGGTGCTTATCCCATAAAGCAATAACAGACCATACGATACCGGTTGCAACACGACTTCAAGGGACAGCACGCAGGGAAGTGAACCAGAGTTTTGTTGAATTGCACTGGGGTTTGGGGTATATATATGTATTGTGCACTACATTCAATTGCACCACCTTGAGAAAGGTCCCACTGGGGGACCGAAACGTCAGTTTTTGTGTCTTCTATCAAATATAGAAAATGTATGATTCACTTACCTGCGTTCTGTCCCTTGATGTCGTGTTGCAACCGGTATCGTATGGTCTAATATATATATATATATATATATATGTATGTGTGTGTGTGTAAAAAAAACAAAGATGTTCAGGGCACTCTAATTGGGCACAAGAGTAGGAAAAATAACTTATCTTTTAGGAGCAGGGTGCTTGCAGTGTATCCAGAATCACCACACATCCATAACCCATGTGTCGCAGGCCTCTCTCTGGCAATGAAAGGGTTCATGAAAACACACCCGTCAGAGCTTGAAAGAGCGGAGCCTAAACTTGAGATGGTGAATCTTAATCGGAGCTCGTGTGCCGGCTTCCAGGCTCCACTATTTTCCAGGCTCGGAGCCCTGCGTGTGCTTAACCAGAGAACCGGGCCCTGCCACATGCCGACTGCTCCAGACAGCTATGAATGTGACCTGGCAGTCAGCAGGGTTTCCTGCTGACGTGGCTCTCCCTCCACGGGAGCAGAACACAGCCGCTTCAGCGTACTGCAGAGGAGACGCTTCAGCGTACTGCAGAGGAGACGCTTCAAAGATGAATCGCCAGCAATAGGAGAAAAAAAAAGAAGAAGAAGAAGCTCAGACAAAGTGCTCAAATATACAAAAACAAAGGCATTTCCACCCCCCGCTCACACAAGATGTGCAGACTTCATTTAACATTTGCAATACAATTCATGTGCCCTAAGTTAGGATGTTACATTTGTGATAGGAAGATTTTTTTGACGTGACAGATTTCGTTTGTTTTATGCAGAGCATCCACAATCTCCGAGGGCTCCCTTGTGTTAGGGTTGTTATATAGTCCTCGCTGCTGCGCCTGCGGGCGCCCGGCGTTGTGCGTGCGCGTTTAGTTGCTGGGGTGCAACTAGGGACGCGCGTGGTTAGTGGGCGTGACTCTGACGTCGCAGCGTTAGGCCGCGCTGTGATTGGCTCGCGGCGTGGCAGCAGCGCGAATATACAATGTTATTGTAATTTCCCTGGTCTGCCGCGCCAGCGCTTACGGCCGTGAGCGCGCGTCCCAAGTATACAAACGTCTGGCTAGCACAGCCAATTATAATTGACGTGCGTGGGCACGGTAGTGCACGCACTTTATTACACGCCTTAGCCTCCAACCCTTACATTCAACATGCAACAGTATAAAGTGGTACTGATTACGGACATCTGCATTTTTAAACCCCGGGAGCCCTTTTTCCCTGAAGCTCTGAAAATTGCCCATATTAAACCTGCTGGTCTAAGCTGACCATCCACGTAACCCTTTAGTACAGGGGTGGGCGACTCCAGTCGTCAAGCGCGACCAACAGGTCAGGTTTTAAGGATATCCCTGCTTCAGCACAGGTGGCTCAATCAAAGATTGAGCCACCTGCGCTGAAGCAAGGACTGAATGAGCCACATGTGCTGAAGCAGGGATATCCTGAAAATCTGACTTGTTGGTAGCCCTTGAGGACTGAAGTTGCCAACCCCCGGCTTTATTACATTGTAACGTCAAATACAAGGCAATATCCTTGGCTGGTACAATCCCACATAGCACAGGATTAGCCAGTGATACTTTAAACAGGAAAATATACGGCAATGAAAATCAGATAACTTCAGTATTTTCAATCATTTCAAAACATGACCATGTTATATATATATATATATATATATATTTTTTAAATATTATTATTATTATTATTATTATTATTATTATTACTATATTCTATGTTTTGCTGACCATTGATTGAGGATTGGAATGCTGGAGATATTTGGATGCAATATGCCTAAACCACCAACAATAGAATGAAGAATCTTTAAAACATCAGCATCACCCGGTAGGGGAAACTGTTAGTTGAGTTACCAAGTTGGTAACACTGTTTATTATAACGTTAGCCGAGACCCTGTGACCTTTATACTTGCCTGGGGTCGGAGGTTTGGCCCCTACAGAATGTAATTGTCTAGTTGGGGGACACTCAAACCCAAGACGCAATAGAAAGCTTTACGTTTGTCTTTCTATCGCATAATGGGAATAAGTGACACAGGAAACACCATCTACCATCTATATCAGGAGTGGCCAGCTCCAGTCCCCCAGGGCCACCAACAGGTCAGGTTTTCAAGATATCCCTGTTTCATAATGACTGAGCCGCTGATTGAGCCACCTGTGCTGAAGCAGGGATATCCTGAAAACCTGGCCTGTTGGTGGCTCTGGAGGACTAGTGTTAGCCACTCCCGATCTATATGAAAGTGACACTTGGAGTCACAAAGTTGATTACACCGCCCAATGAGAGTTTACAGCAAGGAAAGTAGAAGATCCAAAACGGAACGTTTGGGCCTTGATCAGAAAGTGATTCAATACGAATGTGCCCCCCATTCTGTAAAGGAGGTTTGTTTTCCTTGAAGACCCCCCAGCGACACCATCGATCATGGATAAAACAATGCATCTGAATGGTAACGTGTACACTGGGATATGAATGGGCCATTCATTGACTATCCCCAAGGAGCGTTTCTGTTAGCGATCCCTGACGAGAGGTTCGGAAACAACTGTTGTAAATAATAATATTCCTATAGCTGGATATTCTTACATAAGCTTTTGTTTTAACATGAAGAGATTTTGCACGTGGTAAGGATCCACAAAAAAAATTTTCTATCAGAGACAAAAGTTTCCCAACTTTTAATTTAGCTTTTTGATGTGTTGGAAACATCTGTTAATTGTGTTATGTGTAATGCATTAATATTTCTCCAAAATAGAACACTGCTGTTAAATTTGTACAGCTGTGATCAGAATGATAAATACAAAATAAATGAAATGGTGACATGCAGCACCATTATTTGAGGGTCGAAAACTTTAAAGCAGTGTTTTTGTAACCTTTTTTTTTGGTTAAGGAACGCTACAATCATATTGTGAAATTCTGTGGAACCCCAACCCTCTCTAATAGTGTCTGAGATCAGATGTATTGTAAGGAACCCCAACTCTCTCTAATAGCGCGTCTGAGATCAGATGCATTGTACGGAACCCCAACCCTCTCTAATAGCGCTTCTGATATCAGATGCATTGTAAGGAACCCCAACCCTCTCTAATAGCGCGTCTGATATCAGATGCATTGTAAGGAACCCCAACCCTCTCTAATAGCGCGTCTGAGATCAGATGTATTGTAAGGAACCCCAACCCTCTCTAATAGCGCGTCTGAGATCAGATGCATTGTAAGGAACCCCAACCTTCTCTAATAGCGCATCTGAGATCAGATACATTGTAAGGAACCCCAACCTTCTCTAATAGCGCGTCTGAGATCAGATGCATTGTACATTCTTCTGAATTCTTCTGAACAATTTTCAAATTACCTGAAAATTGCAGGGAACCTTTTAGGGATGCCTGAGGAACCCAAGGGATTCTAGGAACCCCCATTGAAAAACACTGCCTTAAAGCTTCCTGTGTTTGTCTGCCCTATGACTTCTGGGTCAAAGCTACTCAGATTACGGATCAAAATTCCACCCTGTTTTACACATTGTAAGACACGTTTGCACCTTTGTGGATTGTTACTGATTGGTAATATTCACCTCTAAAAAATATACTGCACCTTTTAGGACTTGGAAGTTAGTGTAGTGGCTATATATACAAGGTGTCTCTACGTTTCACACTTACAAAGTGACTTTTATCACTGCTGGAGTCCCACTTAAAGTAATTTCTGTTTCCTTATACATTGCCATTTGACCTCCTGAGGAATGCAGCAGGCTGAATGAAAGTGTGAAACGGAGCTGGGGCTTCTTTTGAAGGCATTCCTTTTATCCTCTAAGCCTGAACCTTAAAAGACCTCAGTGGCGCTCTTCCATTTTTAGCTCTGTGAAGGCCATCTGAAAGACAAATTGTACCCATTGTTCGTCCTAGAATTAGCTAGACCTGCAGTTTACATTACGCGAGCCACATTTAAATCCAAATGAGTACAAATTAGAAAATGAATCCTGTATTTTATTTCACATTTTGTCAAATTGAACGTGCACAAATGTGGAAGAGGCTTTCCTACGGCTACTGCATGTTTATATCTGTTGGTAATTCAAATGAATAATAATAACATGTTCTTGTATAGCGCTGCTAGTTTTAGGCAGCGCTTTATTCATAGACATTTTGCAGGCACAGGTCCCTGCCCCGTAGAGCTTACAATCTATGGGTTTGGTGCCTGATAAAGGGAGATAAAGTGACTTGCCCAAGTTCACAAGGAGTTGGGAATTGAACCAGGTTCCCCTGCTTCAAACTCAGTGCTAGTCAGTGTCTTTACTCACTGAGCCACTAATCCCAAATTAATCATTTGTTTGCCGATTGCTCTGTTTTGCAGTTTTAACATTGTATCCAGACCATGTACCAAAGGAAATAATAGCTCTCTCCAATGTAGAGAGAGATTCATGCTGAATAATGTCTCTAATGACCATTTATATTCAGGATATCTTGGTAATAAACGGTCTAGATTAAAATCACATAACATGAGACACACTGTGAATGAGAAGGATTCTGGGTACAGTCATTAGAGAAGAACCTTGTACACTGTAAGGTATTTGTTGGTTCAGTAAAAGTTTGCCAAAGAGTATATTCATGCAGATTAGGATATGGCTGTGGAAACTTGTACAATGACAATTAAAATGTTGTATTGGGGCTTAAATAAAGTATAACACGGACCCAAAGAATGCACCTCCACAGCCTTAGTAGCATCATTTGAGATTTGCTTGGTAGCTACAACATTTATACCCAGAAGTCATGCCCAAATGGCATTATGGCACACCATATACTATCTCCGGGTCACTGGGAGCTCATACATTTAGGAATGGTGGTGTTTATTTTTTAACCCAAATCTGTATTCTTCGTTGTTGGTGTTTTCATTTTATTAAAAACCCGTGTTTCTGTGTTAACAATGAATTTGAACGCATTTGAATTTGGTGTTTTTTAATGCAATTTTATTTGAGGAGGTGGAATGTAATAGGAAAGGATGCTTCACTTCTAGTGTTCATTGGTTTTAACCGAAAGTGCACGGTGATGTTTTGAATCAATGGGTGAACCAGTCCAAACCGGTTTCCCGGATTTTTCCGAATTTGCCACTCAAAATCCGTTTTGGCGTGTAAAATCCACTGATGGATTGTTACCATGGTAATCCAAAACCGCCATGGGATACAATCGGTGGATCCACGGACCAGCGATCCCTGTGAAAAGAAAACAAAATCCGTAAAAGGCGAATCGCCCCTTTTTTTTTTGTGTTTCAAACAATTTTTATTTCTTTTTTTTGGATAACATGGGGGAAGGGCGTGGATACAGAAAAATGATGAATGGGGGGGAGGGGGGTTCAGCCCCCACCATAATCAAAACAATAAACAACAGTGATAATATCTTTAGTAACGTTTTAACAATCTTAATAGTTATAGTCAGAAAGGAGGAAAAATAAAAACAGACAACCACGGTGGGAGTGGGGGAGGGGGAGGTATGGGTAATTGTCCTTTTATTTTTCCTGATTCGTTGATTTTTGATACGGTTTAGTTTATAACTCTCGGACAAGTTATCCATTACTCGCATACATTTTTAATTATTATTTGTAGTATTTTCCAAATAATTTAAATGTGTAAGTCTTGTAGTGACGCTATGTCTTCTGGAAAAGCACTTAGACAGGGATTCCAGACTCTTTCAAATTTATCCGTAGTATTATTCATAAACGCCATCAATTTTTGCGTTTCTAAAACATGTCGCACCTTCTCTTGAAATACTTGACATGACGGTGTATTAATTTGCTCCCATTGCTGTGCTATTGTGCATCTGGCTGCTGTTTGTGGCGTACGACACATTGGGCACTGGTTTCCCTACGAACCGCCATTTTTGAGATTGATCCGCAGAAATCCGTGGACCAAAGGAACCGACCGAACTGCGGCGGATCCCAATCTGCCCGTCTCAAGTGTTTTGTCCGTTAAAACCTAAAACTGGAATCCCTATACGGAATTAAGCAAAGTTGGCTGCAGAGATTCCTATCATATAATGAGGAAGCGTTCTGTTTGTTAATATATATCAAAAAAATGATTCCATAATGAATGTGGGAGAGGGGAGACGAGTGCAGGAGACAGGGGAGCTGGGGGGGAGGAGATATGGTCTGGGGGGAGGGGGAGATATGGGCTGGGAGGGGGAGGATATATGGACTGGAGGGTGAAAGGAGATGCGAGCTGGGAGGGGAAAAGGAGATCCGGGCTGGGGAGAAGGAAATATGGGCTGGGGGAAGAGAAGGAGATATGGGGGGAGAAAGGGAAATGGGCTAGGGAGGAGGGGGGGAAGGAGGTATGAGCCTGAGGGGATAGTTATGGTATGGGGGAATAGTTATGGTCTGGGGGGGAGGGGGGCAAGCATGAGCCTGGGGAGGGCAAGTATGATGGGCCTGGAGTGGGGATAGGTATGGAACTGGGGTGTATGTATGGGCTCGTGGGGGGGAGGGGGGGGGGGGGGGGGTCCAAAATGAGGTAATGGGACGGGTGGGCATAGAAGGTATTGGCCTGGGGAGAAAATAAGAATGGGCCTTTAGGGGGTAGGGGGGGGGGCGGGAAGGAGGTATGGGCCTAGGGATATGGCTTTTGGCTATGGGTCTGGGAGGCAGGAAGGGCCACAGCAGAGGGTAGAGCCGAGTGTGCCTACCTGCTGCCTCGGAGGATGCAGGGGACCTGCTAGAGGCCCATGGAGCTGCCTTCCAACGGAAGTGCCTGTGCCCATGGAGCTGCCTTCCTGATGCCTGCGGATCTGGCACTACATGTTGGGGTCGCCAACAGGGGGGCCCGGGCCCCTTGACTCACCGGGCCTGGAACAGCAGTCCCAGCTGATCCCCCCCCCCCCTTTCGACAGCCTTGTATACCACTGAAAAGATGAAGAGAAATGTTGAAAACAGCCAGTTCCATGTGTGGCCACTCGCCTCTCGTGAGCCCAAGATAATCATTCTTCTTTTAGATGATGTGGAAACATAACTTAGGCATGATGCAATTTATATAACTGCTTACTTCTCTTGTGTTGCAACAATCTTCCATTTTTTTTAAATACACGTATTTTATTTATCTCAGTTTTTTCATTGAGAATAAAGAGATGACAAATGTAATTAAGTAATTAGCTAAGTTGCAGATCGATCCGTTCTCCTGTAATCGATCACTTTGCTTGGGGTTATTTAATTCAGTTATAGCTGGACAACATTGCCCACAATGCAAAGTTCTGTGTGGAAGATCATGCGACCAGGCAGTTACTAGATACAATTGGTGCACTGCTAGAGAGAGGGCGGGGCTCAAGAGCCAGAGCCTGTCATAAAGGGAAGCGTGGGACTTTCTAAATGGTTTCTACAGAAACAAAAATGCCTGTTAAATTAGAATACATTAAAAATGTCTGTAAAAATTGTTTTTTTTTTATTTTTGTTTTTTAAATGCTACAAGTATTTTCTCATAGTACAGAACTGATTTATTTAAAAAAAACACACATGTAGGATATTGCTTGAACTGCAGCTTTAATATATTGGGGCTTTAAAACAACAGCTGCCAACAACAGAACCAATATTATTTGTGTATGATTCCGTGACTTAATATAAGGGTTTTAAAAATGCAAGTAAGCTGCATAACTTTCACAAATTAGGAAAAGCCACCAGGGCATGGCCATCTGACACAATTCTATCGTTATAAAATGCTATTGTGCACGGGCGGGGGGGGGGGGGTGTATTTACAAAGCTCAGCTAACAGGTATCAGAACTCGATCACCATTTACTGTCGTTTAACTTAATAGCAGTGAATGCAGATCGAGCGCCAACAATACCATTTATTGTAACTTTATGAATTCCTCCCTAGTCATCAATATACCTCTGTAATCCTAAAACAAAATCAGAAATAATTACATTTGCTTCAAAGGAGGTCCGGATTAAAGACTGACAGGAAAAACACAATATTTTTAAAGCTCCCCCCCCCCATTAACATGTGCATCAATACAATCCACACAATGATAAGTAATTAGCGAAGTTGCCAATCGATCCGTTCTGTGATTGGTCAGCAAAGATTCGGCTTGGGGGTTCACTAAATGGCTGTCGGTACAACAGAAGAGGATCAAAGATGCAAAGTTCTGTGGGGGACATCGTGTGACCAGGCAGTCACTAGAAAACTGCTAGAGAGAGCAGGGCTCAAAAAGGGGTGTGTCAGAGCCTGTTTCAGAAGAGGAAGGGGATGTAACTTTGTAAATGGTTGCTATAGAAACAATAAATGCTTGTTACATTATAATACATTAAACAGTTCATACAGAGTTGTTTCTTTGTTTTTTTTCATTGCTACAAGTATTTTCTCATAGTATAGAACTGATTTATAAAAAAAAAACTACATATGTAGGATACTGTTTGGTCTGCAGCTTTAATACCTTTTTACAGTTAACTGAGAATAACTAACTCTAATATTAAACAATATCAGACTTGTTATGTAACCTTCGGTGTAGCTTTGTTTGTATTTTCTATGCTTTATCAGAGACCGTGGTGATTCATTTGTTGGCTGAAGTTGTGTCAGAGGCTTCACTCACGTTCATACTCACACTGTGCCATAATACCGATTAACCACTAGAGAAGCACACACTGGTGTCCTGCTAAAATCATTACTTACACACATTGTTGATACTACCTTAGGGGTTAGTCCCAGAAATGTTTTTAGCTGAACTGTTCTTGGAGCAGTGGTGGGGAATGTCTTTGAAGTTTGCAGGAGCAAACCGTGAGTTCAGGCGGCCTCCTGCTGTCAGTAACTCACTGGTCTGCTCCAGCTAATGTGATCTTGACCTTCCTTGTTGAGATAGAGATAAAGGCACATTAACACTTCAGGATCAATCTCCCGGAATCAATATGCTTCTTCTCAGTACTACATTACGGAGGTACTCCAAAAGTTGTTACAGCTGACCACAACTTCCTACCCCAACTGTGCATAGGCGCTTTAGGAAATCGTACTTTGGTTGTCACAGATGCGTGTTTCACGTTAACATCAGTCATGTTTTTTTTTAACGTCTTTCCCAGTGCATTCTGGGATTTGTACTTCTGTTTTCCTGTTGAGACAGGATGTTGGAAAACAACGAACTGGATTTCTGCCATTGACCCAGAGCTATTTGGTAATTTTCACTTAAACATGCTGCTGTACGTATATCATTAGCCTTGGCGTACTCAAAGAATGGTGAGACAAGGCATTGATCTTACAGTATTGCCCGAATCCTCTTAAATCATTCGGGGGAAAACCCATGGAGGTGGCTGACGCAGCCCCGCTTTATTTACAGCTGTAGCCGGGGTTACAGTATTTTAACCTGTGTCGCGTCATAATGGGATATGTTGCGATATTCTGTGTTGTCACTGTCAATGAATCCTATGAAGCTCTGTGATATTCGGTGGTATTACAATGCAATATTCTACGCCAGGGGTGCGCAAGCTGGAGGACGCAAGATATTCCAGGGGGGGAGACCAGGCAGGGAGGCGCGGGGGGGTGTGTGAAAGTTTGCGCACGCCTGTTCTACGTTATCAGTCGGTAAGATAAAACGCACATTAGGGATAAATGTAAAAAAAAAACCCAGGCTGGAAGAACGGCAGATATGCTGCAATGTACTTTCCTTCTTCACTAAGTCAATGTCATAAACAGGCAAAAGTGTGAAAGAAACGCTTCGCAGATTTGTACTACAATGCTGGACTGAATTCCCACTGCTTTTACAATTGTAGATTTTTTATTTCTATAGTGCCTGCAATAAACTCAGTACTTTACTAAAGAGACAATTCAATACAGGGAATTATAATACAATAAGTGCAACAAAATCAGACAATAGGAAAGGAAATCACCAAAGAGCTTACAATCTAAGTGACAGTAAGACAGTAAACCTATTCCATTAGTGAGACGATCATTTGTTATTCTCTGAAAGCAAAGCCTTCTTTTAAACAACTGTCATAAAAGTGAAATATGCCCAATACCTGCTGTAAGTTAAAACCCAAGCAGAGATCACATACTGCAGAAAGGAGATCTCTGCAGGTCTTGCTGAATAACAGCGGGGATTAATCTCTCTGAAACCAGCACAAAGGGCTACTGTATATAACTTCTGTAGCTTGACAAAGGTTGTCAACTGAGCTTTCTGTAGACTTTACATATTGTAAAAACTTTTTTTTTACTGTTTCCCAAGGGAATAGTAATGTTTAGATAATTAAAACGTGGTGAAGGTGGGCTCATTTTGCAGCACAGCTTTATTTTATTACTTCTTTTACTCAGTATTTGTGCACGATTCATACTATATTATAAGCATAAGTGGTTTACCTGGAAGAAGGTCCCATCCTGAGCACCGAAACGTCGGTTGGTTGCGGTGCCTGTGTTTTAATGCATACAACTTTTGGATGACCAAGTGTGCTGTCTCTTTGTGCCAGTTGCATTTCTTTTGAATTATACACATATATATATATATATATACACACACACACACACACACACACACACACACACACACACACACACACACACACACACACATATTTTTTTATATATATTATTTTTTTTCAACTAAAAATAGAACAGCACACAGAGACAACTTTCATAGTGTATACGATTTATTCCACAAAAAAAGAACAAAAGATAAAAGTGATAAACAATGGCACTTACACTTGTGCTTACTGCAGTAGACACATAAACCCCGGTCAGGTATAGCAAAAAACACCTTGTGGACCTCTAGGATCCCACCATGTGCCTGGACTGCGTGTCTGTGTCTCACTGTGGAGCCTGCGCTCTCTATGCTCCCTTCTCCAATCTCCTGCACCTCAGCGCCTCCCCTTAATGGTGACGCCACCTCCAAGATGGCCGCTGGGAATTGACACAATCAACACAGACTCGCTGGGTCACCGTACGCATTTCGTGAAGATCTCTCACTTCCTCAGAGGCTATGGCAGCGCTTATAGTGACAGTGACAGCGATGGTGATGTCACGCTGCGGTCGCTGGAAAAATTAAATTGACTTTCAGCGATCGCGACCGCGCCGTCACATGTCTTCTACTATAAGCGCATGCGACTGCAGCAGTACATTTGTTTTGCTGCAACGTCGCCGTCACTATAAGCGCGGCCTATAAGTCTGTGCTGTGCTGCATGCTCACAATAGAGGCTGTATACTTCCCAAAAATCACCTAATACAAAACCTCACACCAGGTGAAGAAAACGGAGCATGCGTATAATACTCCCAATATATACTACACTAACTTCTCTGATCCACAGATACAATGCGACATTCAGGTGGTTACATACACATACACTACCCTATCAATAATAATATTATGAAAACACTAATCTTACCAGTCAGTATATAAATCTAGAGCCCAGAACACATGTAATTAAAGCACAAGTGTGAGTGCCATTGTTTATCACTGTTATGTTTGTTCTATATTCGTGGAATAAATGCTATACATTATGAGAGGTGCCCCTGTGTACTCTTCTATATTTAGCTGAAGTGGATTTACAGAAGGTTGGGGATCTCTCTGAAGAAAGCAGCACCAGGACGTCTCCTATACCTATGCTTGTTCCCCATTGAGACTGGACATTTTTTATGTAATATATATATTTTATTTTTCATGATGTGATTATGCCAGTACATGGAGTAGAATCGCTGTGTTGCTGTGTTCCTTCACATCGGACGGTGTTACTGGAGCGGCTGTATCCTGCACCTGGGCTGGCGATTGAGTATTACTCATGAATGCTTTTATTCCCTTATGTTTGTGAGTGTGAATTTTTACACATCCTACCCCATATAAATTTGTAAACCTTAATACGCTATGAGTGCGCCTGTTTTTTGTTTGTTTTTTTTCTGTAGATATACACACGCACGCGCGCACACACACACACACACACACACACACACACACACACACACACACACACACACACACACACACACACACATCACACATACAACACATCACACACACACACACACACACACACACACACACACACACCATACATTTTAAGTTATGGTGGGTGAAAAAGGCGACAGAAAACCTCCACCGTTAGCATATAACCAATAAAGAATATCACTTGTGTTAGACAGGTGTGCAACCCTGCCTTTCAACCATTATCACCTCGCATACAGTGCTCCTACTGCAGCAAGGGATTCTGGGAAATGACATGCAAATGAGCACACTGTATGCGAGGTGATAATGGTTGAAAGGCAGGGTTGCGGACCTGTCTAAGACATGTGAATGTGCTCACAAATGATATTCTTTAGGGCCTATTAGGGAATCCTAAAACTCATTAAAGTGTAGAGGTGTCCTGGAACCTCTCTGCATGTTTGGTTTCTCTGTTCTGAGGCAGCCTTTGCTCCTCAGTGTAGTTGGAACAATGTTGCTACCCCTTGTGGCTTCCTAGCCAGTTGCCATGGCAACCTCCCTCTGCTCAAACCTGTGTTGGTTTAGCCTTCTCCCCCTGCCTTCCTCTGTTATTAGTATGCCCTCTTGCTTGTTCCTGCCTGGGCAGGAAAGGGTGCTTTCTCTTACTATTAGCAGACACAGGGAGTAGCTGCACCTCTCACTGCTCCCCCAGAAAAGTATTCCTCTCACCTTCTCCCCACAAATGTTACCTGCCTGTTATTTTATACCCTCTGCATACCCCCTCCAATAAAAGTGACTGAAATAGGATGCCATGTGCATTTACAGGAGATGAGTTCAGCTACCTGATCCTACTCACGTGCCGCAGTGGGCTTGGGCCAGAATAGTAGGTAATAGGTCCCTGCTGGAAGGGTCTATCTTGACGTGGTTACAGGCTTAACACGTTTTCACCATAAGTTTTATATTTTCCAGTGGAATTTTCCATGAAAAGAATAATAACTTTGCCCTTGAGATTCCAAGGAAAAACAACAGAACGAAAGAAGACAAAACAGTCTCGTGACATTTTGGAAGCAAAATAGTTGATTTTTTTTTTTATGTGGCATTTCCCTGGGAAATTAACATTGTATGCGAACTAAACTACTGTGGCAAAGTTTTGTCTGGAGTTTGTTTACTTCGTAAAGTCTTGAAAAACTGATTTCAAAGAAGGAACCCAAAACATCTGCATGGCAGTTCTGACGGGTAATGAGGGACTTTCCCAGATGTTTATGAAGACGTCTCCTTGCGGTCCCTTACTCTCACACATCTGAAGCATCTTTTACAGGGGTGCAGTAGGCTAATTAGTGGGGATCTGTGTAAAATATTAATTTCTTTATATTCGTTAATGATGTGAACATTGTTTGGATGAAATATGACGTGTTTCCTGGATTTATGGAATGCACTAGAGTTTATTTATTTACTATATTTAACACTTTTTAAGACCTTGTTTCCCGTGTATTTTTCAGTCTGACCTGGGTGCAGTAGATCAGGGGTGCTCAACGGCTGTGCTCAAGACCCCCCCCCCCCCCCCCAACAGGTTAGGTTTTAAGAATATCCCTGCTTCAGCACAGGTGGCTAAATCAGTGGCTCAGTCTTTGACTGTTTCTAATGGGAAAATCCCTTATATTTCCCTAAGTGTGAGGACCTTGGCTAGCACATGCGGGTGATGAAGGGTTGGACACTTCTCTAGCTATGCTGTGAGGGCGCTCCAGGTGAAGGAGAGGAAAGATAGGGGTGTAGAAGGTTACCAGTCTCACACCGTTGTATATTGGATGAGCCACGAATGGGAGATACTGTATGTCCCCATCTCACTACCCTTCACCCTCTCCTTTTTAGGTTTCTTTTCTCCTATTCTCTTTTTCTTTACCCGTGTCTTCCCCTCCCTCCTCTTCCCCATCCCCCTTACCCAAATATATAACTACTCAGGTCGACTCAAGGTTTTTAAGGTTCTAGATACAGTACATGTTACTGTATGCAGGCTCTATGTACTATGTATTGCATAAACCCCAATAAAAATACAGTTGGCAAAATATATCTATATAGTAATAGGAAAACGTTTTTAGATGCTCGACTTTCAACAGGACAATTCACTCTTTGCTTATAAGAAAAAGGATGTGATTAAGGAGCTTAGCTTTACAAGTTCTCAGTAGACGCATGCAGACTGTGCCAGTACAAGAATACCAGACATTCAGTTAATACTTTAGGTGGTGTTTACACCTTTTGATTTTTTTCTTTTCCTGCAGGAAGCTAGCTATAATCTAAAAAATGTCACAGCTGTCTGCCACAAATACTCCCGGGCAGAGACTGGCTAACACTGTATCCCTTAATGATGTCCAGTAATGAGAATTAAGGATTTCGGGGCACACAGGGGCTGTACAATAAAGAAATCACAATGCATCGCCGTTAATATACAATGTATTTTTATGATAACGTCATGAAACCCAAGAGTTTATCCGTAGTCCTGTTTTTGATGGTCCTCATCATCCTCAAGGACAGGCTCTGGAGTCCCTTGAAGCCCCTCATTATGGACTCTCCACCCTGAAATGTACGTGTTAGTTACGGTAATGGAAATATATATCTGGTACAGGCATTTATAAATACTTGCAAAAATGTTTTGGGCCAATAGGAAATTGCAACAGTTCGACGGCCATATTTAAAACCCCTCTTAAAACCAGCAAGTAATACTGGTAACTTGTCGGTAATTATCTTGGGAACTGGGGATCCCTGGAGCTGTAAATAGCGCGGCCCATCTCTGGGGGACCCACCTTTTTCAATCCTATATAAAAAGGGGGGTGGTGGGGCTTAGCTAGAGGAGATTTCTTTCTGCTTTAAATCACAGAAGATCATTTTGCATGGCCTATGCTTATATTCTAATGCAGGGGCGGCCGACTCCAGTACTCCGGGCCATCAGCAGGTCAGGTTTAAAGAATATCCATGCTTCAGCACAGATGGCTCAATCAGTCCCTCCTTCAGCACAGGTGGTGCAATCCATCTCTGCTTCAGCAGAGGTGGCTCAATCAATGCTGAGTGTTCGATTGAAGCAGGGAATCCTTTAAACCTGACTTTCTGGTGCCCTTGAAGGCCGGAGTTGGCCACCCCAGGTATAATGCATATACAAGGAGCCAGGTGTGAATGTATTAGAATGGAAATATATTTTGCATTTATTGGAACGCCAAAAAGGACACTTAGATTGGTGCACAAGAATCCAACTGGATGCTAAAAGGATGTGATGTGAGTGTGTGTGTATCATACTGTGAGTCATAAGGAAATATCTGTGTTATCTGTCTCTGAATACTGTAAATTTATTATTATAATTTGAGTCATTACAATTGAAGGAAGAATGGCGGACTGATAGAAAGAGTACGTACGGGTATTCGCCTTCCTGAAAGAGCCATCAGTTTTGGTTTAACCCTTTAAGACCCAGAGGGGCTTGCTATAGATAGAATTATTGGTGATTTAAGTTTACAGGTTAATATTTTAAAGAAGCAATCATATACACACACAACACACACACACACCACCACACACACACACACACCACACCACACACACACACACACACACACACACACACACACACCACACACACACACACACACACACTACCATTAATTTGGGGATTCATAGATTATGAGAAAGCATTTGATTCTGGCTATCCTCAGCGGTTTCAAATGCATCAAGAAGACGAAATGTTGAAGAAGTGTACATTGATATTATAAAGGAACATTTCCGAGAACGCCACATTGTATTGTATTGTATGTCTTTATTATATAGCGCCATTAATTGTACATAGCGCTTCACAGTAGTAATACATGTGGTAATCAAATAAATAACAGATAATAAAAACAGATCATGGGAATAATTGCTTTAGACATAAAAGTAATAGGAAGAGGAGTCCCTGCCCCGGAGCTTACAGTCTAATTGGTAGGTAGGGAGAACGTACAGAGACAGTAGGAGGGAGTTCTGGTAAGTGCGTCTGCAGGGGGCCAAGCTTTATGTAATCATGTGTTTCAGAATATCCAGTGCTATTCATATGCTATCTCACATCACCATTAATTACATGAAGTGTACAAGCAAGATAAGTTTTAGCAAAGGAGTGAGGCCCGGAGACACTGTGTCACCAGGACAGCAAGGGAGTGCAGCAGGGAGACACTGTGTCACCTGGTCAGCAAGGGAGTGCACCAGGGAGACACTGTGTCACCAAAGATTTTCACAGCAACACTTGAAGAATTGTCAAGACTTTGAATTGGGAGAAAAAAGGAATAAAATAAACGGTGAATACTCGAGTCACCTCCGATTTGCAGGACATTGTTATTTTTTTGCCCAGTCCAGAAGATCTTCAAACAAATCAGAGAGCTTGCCAAAGCAAGTATGAAAGTGGGCCTCCATATGAAACTCATCAAGACCAGAGTGATGACTTGGAAAAACAAAGGCAATCTTTCAGAGAACCTTCCACTGTGCCAAGAGGAATGTTTTCGACAAGTGTATCCTGCTTGTGCTCACGCATGGATGTGAAACTTGGACCCAAATGCCAAGATAACTCAAAGAAGTATGGAGAGAGTAAGATCCCAGAAGACGAAATGACCATCATTGGACAAAGATTAACACACAACTGGATTCCAAGGGGCATAAAAGACCAAACATTAACCAAAGGTAAGCTTGGAGGATGAAATCAAAAATGTGCTGAAGCAATGCGGAGAAGAGAGGCTTGCAACCGTGTATACCTGGAAGATCATTGGGGAAGCCTTCACCCATCAATTTGACACAAGAGGCTGAAGATGATGATTGATATATCTATCATTTCTTATTTTTAGCACCAGGAACCCCCAGGTTCCTGATATACTAACCAGTGTAGTTACTGGTGTTTAAAGCTCCCTGAAGGTAAATAGAATCTCTCGGCCCTCTGGGAAATAGGACGCAGCAACAACATCTGTTGTGGCTTCCTATTGGGCGGCCTTTTAAATGTCCAGGAAGAACACCAGTAACTATATTGATAAGTATCCTGGGAGCCCAGGGGTCCCTGGACCTACAATTACCATAGTTTAGCTCTGGGGTATACACCCCTCCCCTTTGCTTCCAATGCTGTTTAAAACATACACACATTTTATATATGTATGAAATAGGTGGGATTGCGGCTTTAAATCAGCAATTTAATTTGGTGATATAAAAGAATATCCAAGAAAAGCTGCTCTATAGTCTTTTTATAGAGAGGATCTTTGGCGGTTAGAGCTACATTACATAGCTTGTTTATAAAAAATACAAAGTATTTTGCTGTTTATATTGACCATGCTCATGCATCTGGGAGACATCTATCAAACCAGCCTTTTGTTTTGAAGTGCCCTGCTAGGAAGAGTATATGTCGTACTTCCTATTATAAATATATTCTTGATCACTCAGCTAATGCCTTCACAAACGTGGCAATCGAAACTTGTTGCTGAGGATTGAGTTTCAGATGCATAATAATCACATATGGTTTTTGGTAATGTGGAATGCCTTCTTTCTGAGAGACGTGAACTCTTTAATACTAGTACTGTTGACTGACTAGCTCACATAGGGGCAGGACAAGAAAATATTCCTTTTGCTGCCATAAAATGACATCTTGACCTCCTGATGAATAGACCATTTTGTCAAAGTAACAATCATTTTTTATATAATTTTCCTGCACATATTCTACAGCTCCACTGGGTAATTAAGTAATATTGGTCAATTTATTTTACGGCAAACTTAGGTATGGTCCTCTACATCTTTCTACTTGGAGAATGACCTATTTGCATGTTCTGTTTACATGGACAACTCTAAATGTAGCCATACATATACAGCAATACAACAGGGCACTCACTAATGAAGCAAAACAACATTAATAATACTGAGGCAATCCTTCCAAAACAGGTCAATGAAGAATCAAAAAAGGACCGGTCCAATGCAAAAAAGGTGCTATTTAATGACTCAATGTTTCGGCTCATGCATGAGTAATTAAATATCACCCTTTTTGCATTGGAGTGCCTGTCCCTTTGTATATAGTACCGCCGCCAGGTTGCTACTCTTGAGTGCCATGGTAGTCCAATGGGCGGGTGAGGGTAAAAGGGGCAGGAGCAGCAGAACGGTGAATCCTCACAAATACATCATTAAAATACATCATTAATAACATGCTACAAATAAAACTAGCTAAAAACTCAATTATAAAAACAAACAGAATATCTACCTGCTCTCCTTGCTATAGTATAGCTATTTCAAAATCTGTAGATAGCAACAGTAGAATACTTGCTGAAATTAAAGGAAGAGCAGAAAGAAAAAGCGGTTATATTCACATCTACAAATAAACATATATATTGACTCTCGGTGATTCAATGAAAAGGATATGCTTGGTAGAACCTAATACAAGAGATGAGAAGTTGCAATAATGCAAAAAAAAAATAAGAATACAAAAATGTACAAAAAATGCAAAAAGTGCTAAAAATGCAAAAAATGCTAAAAATGCTAAAAATGCTAAAAATGCACAAATGCACCAAAAACTGGGGCCAGACTAGCTTGGAAGATAGCGCCTACCCGGTTCTTGCTAAATAGTACTATAACAGCAGCGAGGAAAAATATGACGTCACAGATTTCTTCGAAAACCATCTGGTTAAAGACATAGCTAATATGTGAAGTAATCACAGTTGAATTGACAATAGCCAAACCCTCACGTGCTGAGATTGGAGATTGGCTTGTAGATAATTCCGTCCATCCGAAAGGGAGCCTTCGGGGTGCAATTCTGCTGGAAGCAGGAGCAGTAACGGAAAAATGGAGGGAGTGCGGAGCGCACACCAGGTAATTAATCAAGAGAGAGGATGACTTCCATAAAAGTATATTTATTTGGTTCCGTGTACCTCCGTTTTACTCATGACCAAATAAATTTACTTTTATGGAAGTGGCCCCCTCTCTAGATTAATTACCCGGCGGTGTGCCGCTCTCCTCTCCATTTTTTCGTTACTTGCAATGAGTACAAATATCTCAACGTTATTCTTCAGAATAGGTGTCCTGTTTGTGACCTCTCCCAGAGAGGGGATATTTCAAGAATGTTACGGTATTCTTTGAGGCTGACAGCCTAGGATCTGGCTATCGTCTATAGCTTTCCGAACTGTATATATTTCCCCTTTAGTGGACAGCACCCCAATTAAGCCTTCTTTGTTGATAAGCACAGACACAGGAAGGGTTTTGACCGGTCATAAAAATAATTTATTTGTATTTTTAAGTGAATTTCTAACCAGCGTTAACCCCTGATGTACCCGATTGATTAAAATACTTAATATCACCCCTTCTCCAATTTGTTACAAGTCCTATCAACAATAAAGTCATCACTATAAAAATCAAAGCAGCACTACATAAAATATCTTATATGTGTTTTTTTTTAAAAATAAATCCGATGTATTGTATTAGATAATACTTACTGCATTGTTGTATCTCCCCCCTCCTCACTTCTCACTTTTTGCGCTTTTTAATAAGTTTTAATGTATTAAGCTTCCTCTGGTTGCTATAGCAACCATTTACAAAAGGTCCTGAGATACTGGTACTACCAGTAAATACTGGTATTACTTCCTGTTTTTTTCAAGGGGATTTAAATGACCGGCCAATAGGAAGACACAACAGTTGAGATTTGGCAATCATTTTGTTTCACCTGAATGAAGATTTAAACTGGTTACTTGACAGGGGATTCATGGAGCTGAAATTATTTATTTATTTATTTATAAAAATGTTTTACCAGAAAGTAAAACATTGAGAGTTACCTCTCGTTTTCAAGTATGTTCTGGACACAGAGTTATAATGACAAATACATGGTTACAAATACATAGTTACAATGAGTGAAAATAGTTATACATTATATACAAGACATTGCATGAACAGTTAAGGATAATATATATTATAGGCTTATATAACAGTTACAGACCAGATTAAAAAGTGAGACAGCTTTAGTTATGAAAGAACTTAGACTGGTGGCGGCTGTGAGAGTCTCCGGTAGATTGTTCCAGATGTGGGGTGCACAATAAGAGGAGGAGCAGCCGGATACTTTGTTGAACCTTGGAACCATTAACAGTCTTTTGGAGTCGAATCTCAGATGAGAAGTGCTGCGGGTGGTAGGAGTGAGGAGCTTGTTCAGATAGATGGGTAGCTTGCCCAGAAAGTATTTGAAGGCAAGACAGGAAAGATGAACTTTGCGCATAGACTCAATAGTGTGGTTCAGCACCCAAAAGGAGGGTGCTGCTATAAATTCCTTCCTTGCTACATCAGTTTGTCTTTTATCATATTCCTCAAAGCGGTAAATCTTCTTTACTTCTGTAGTATCTTCCAGTAATTCGGCCCATAGTGCACTGCAGGCCCCTCCAGCAGATGATGCTGCCAGAGCGATCTTCACTGACAGCAAAGGGTTAAAACACTGATATAATTTCTTCCTTTCCCTCTTCCTTGATTCTTCAGTTATTTGGAGATGCTGCTGAAGTCCTGGCAAGAGATGCAGGTAAATGCCAATCCGTCAGACATAGTGTCTGTCTGTGGTTTGGCCAGTAACCCTGAATTCCTGAGATTGTGTCGTCTTTGCTAACCTGCGACCTTGAAAGATTGGCATAGTAATACCCTCTCTGTCTTCAAGTTCTCCATTGCGAGCACAGCGTGATGTGTTTATGTCAATGTTCTTGTTCCTTCCTTACAACCACTGGGACCAGCAGGTTTCAAAACTTTTTTGTTAAGAAACCCTATAATTATTTTGCGAAATTCTGCAGAACCTCAACCCTCTCTAATAGCGTGTCTGAGATCAGATGCATTGTAAGGAACCCCAACCCTCTCTAATAGCGCGTCTGAGATCAGATGCATTGTAAGGAACCCACAACTCTCTCTAACAGCGCGTCTGAGATCAGATGCATCGTAAGGAACCCCAACCAACCCTCTCTAATAGCGCGTCTGAGATCAGATGCACTGTAAGGAACCCCGACCTTCGGTAATGGCGTGTCAGAGATTAGATGCATTATAAAATTCTTCTTTATTTGGTACAATTTTCAAAGGACCTGAAAATTGCAGGGAACTATTTAGGGATGCCCGCGGAACCCATTGAAGGAACACCTGTATAAAAAAAACCCACTGCATTAGACACAAGGAAAAGCTTTTACCTGATCATGTTAGTGGTAGATACATAAAAACTCCACCAGTCAGAATATATAATCAGTCAATATATTGTTACAAGTTTCCTTTGTGGATGTTCTTGGAATTAGTTGATCTTTGAACTTGTTGCCATATAGTTACATACACTTACCTCCCTATTCAGTACTGTTAATGGAAGGTAATTACTGTACATTGTTAATGTATGTTACCCCTTATAATATCGAACTACAGTTTAGGGGGTTATCCATTAATCTGCGATGGTGCCCATTGGGATCGCTATGGCACAGAAACGCCTATTGAAGTCCATGTGAGTTTCTGTGCGATAATGCCCCGATCAGCACCAAAGTTTAATAATTAACCCCCTTAAAATCATATGCCATAACATATATATATGCCCTCTAGTACTGTGGTCCGCAACATAATTTTCGCCGGTCAGCGGAGAATCCTGTCCGTGCTCACACTCCCCTCCTGGACCAATTCCTCCGCCCCTGCCTGTCCCCCGGTCAGCGCCAGAAGTTACTTTCGCCAAGCTCTGCCGCTTCTGCCGCGGCCGGGACCCAGTTGCGCAGGCCTATGCTCCTCAAGTAAAAATTCTCTCTGTGTGTGTGGGTGGGCGATTGAGAGTGAGGAGGGGGGGATTGAGTGTGAGGAGGGGGGGATTGAGTGTGAGGAGGGGGGATTGAGTGTGAGATGGGGGGGATTGAGTGTGAGATGGGGGGGATTGAGTGTGAGATGGGGGGGATTGAGTGTGAGGATGGGGGAATTGAGTGAGGAGGGGGAGAATTGAGTGTGAGGAGTGGAGGATTGAGTGTGAGGAGTGGGGGATTGAGTGTGAGGAGGGGGGGATTGAGTGTGAGATGGGGGAATTGAGAGTGAGGAGGGAGGAATTGAGTGTGAGGAGGGGGGATTATTGAGGGAGAAGGGGGAATTGAGTGTGAGCAGTGGGGAATTAATTGAGTGTGAGAAGGGGGGAATTGAGTGAATGTACAACTTTCTTTATTTTATTGTAATTTTTTATTTAAACATACGGTAGTGTTTAAAATGTCTGCCCTAATATTAACCGGTCCTCCAATTTAAATTGTTTTTTTTTTGCCAGTCCTCTTAAGGCAAAAAGGATGGGGACTGTGGCTCTAGTAGGTTTTCTGTCGGTTTCCAACTTCAGTTACATTGAGACAATTTCATGATTGTTACGCTATTGACATAGTTGCTATGCAACGTAACCTCTTCACTGCCAAAGGGGTGTGCCTCTTATTGCAGAGATGCGACAGAGGCCTCTCTGGCAGCCCAGGGGTTAAATAAGTTTAGTTCCAGCTGTTTCATTAAAAAAAGCAAAAATACATGTGCAGTTATAATAATTGGCGATGAGCGGCTGATTTCTGGGACAGAAATGACTCACCTAAATACTTTTCATTTCTAATTGCTGCGTTTAATCTGCTATGTTTTGGGAAATGAAAGCAGCGGGGGCTGCAGGAGTTCTGTCGTCTTTTGGGGCCTTTCAAACAGGTGAACTGGATTTAAATCCCCAGGTCTGCTGCCCTTGTAACCGCGGGCATGTCTGTATATCGCCTTCATTTTGAGTGGGGGTTTTTTTTATTCGGAATTAGGTATGTTTTGTACATTCTCTGTACCAGGGGCGGCCAACTCCACTCCTCAAGAGCTACCAACAGGCCAGGTTTTCAGGATTTCCCTGCCTCAGCACAGGTGGTGCAGTCTTCGACTGAGCCACTGATTGAGCCACCTATGCAGAAGCAGGGATATCCTGAAAACCTGACCTGTCGGTAACTCTTGTGGACTGGAGTTGGCCGCCCCTGTGCTAGAACAACATTACAGTGAAAATCTTCCACGGCACAAACAAGGCTTTGTGTGCTTTAACCAGAAATAAACATTCAGTATATAGTCGCCTCCATTCAGCACTGAAGTTACCTGCGACACATTGGCAGTGACGTGCTGCACTGACCGAGAACATTTTAACCGCTTTTTTGCCAAAGCGACCCTGTGGTTTATTGTGTTCCCTTACATTTGTTATCAGTTTGGGGAGACTCGTGTCACTTTTAGGAAAGGGACACAACAGCTTTTCCGGCCCATTCGCCGGTTTTATTTCAGGGTCAGCTGCTGAGATCAGGGTGCAAGTGTCCAGCGGAATAAGCGCCGGTGTATTCAGCAAACATTGCAGCTGTGTTGCTGTGGGGGTCATTAGGTTCCCGTGGTAAGATATGACCACTCGATGCTGCAGATAAATGCTTGGGGATTAACATTGGGTTTTATGAAGGCAGAATGTAACACATCTAGTTGGATTTGGTATTTCTTTTAGTTTATTGATACAATTTTTTATTGCCTAACATTTTGAATGAAATAAACACCCATAAGCTAATGTTAAACTGCTACAAACTTATTATATTCAAATACTGTTTGTAAAATACAGTAGTTAATTCAATGTGACTTTAATTATACTTCTAAGCACAAAGGATTTGTATGTACAGTACCTTCCTTTTAAGCTGCAGACCAAGCAATATCCTACCTGTGTGTTTTCTTTTATAAATAAATCAGTTCTGTACTATGAGAAAATACGTGTAGCATTTTTTCCCAGCAACTCTGACTGACATTTTTAATGTATTATAATGTAACAAGCATTTTTTGTTTCTATAGAAACCATTTGCAACATTAAACCCCCTTCCTCTTCTGAAACAGGCTCTGGCACACCCCTTTTTGAGCCCCGCCCTCTCTCTAGCCGTGCACCATTGTATCTAGTGACCGCCAGGTCACATGATCTTCCCCACAGAATTTGGCATCTTTGGTCCTCTTCGGCTGCACTGACAGCCATTTAGTGAACCCCGAGTCAAACGTCGCCGATCGATCACAGAAGAACGGATCGATCGGCAACTTAGCTAATTACTTATCATTGTGTGGATTGTATTGATGCGCATATTCAAGGGGGAAAATGACAATAAAATAAACGGCAGCTTCGACTGCTGCTATAAAGCAGCAGTCCATGGGTGTCTTTGAGATGATCCACTATCGCCTACCCGTCCCGAACTTCCAAGATATTAACCATTTATCAACCAGGCAAAAAATACTTGCCTGATGGACCATATGGCAGCCAAGTGACCAACAGCAAGGTACATCATCAGGAATTTGTAGTTTTTTGTACCGTGTAAAACTAGGGTTGCGAGACGCTTCTCCAAAAATACTGGACGCAATAGTGAAAGGTGCGACATGCTCAAAACACACACGCTTGAGACACACATCTTTTTCACCTCAGTTCCATGCTGTTTCCTCCACTCTTTGGCCCCACCTCAGGGACTCTTGACACTCCTCCTGATTGGCTGCTACTTGGTAATGTAGCCAATCGGGATGAAAGAAGACGCCCAGCCCCCTAGCAATATCCTTGCTCGGGGAAATCCCGCGCCCCCCGAAGCTGGTCAGGTCACTATGTCCAGAGAGGTAATACCGTATACACATACATGTATTGCCTCTCATTTTTTGCTGGACATTGTGTTCAAATACAGGACAGTCTGGTTCAATACTGGACACCTGGCAACCCTATTAAACTGCAACTATCTCAGTGGCCTGGGCGACACCAGAGCTCGCAGGGTAACGGTTTAGCTCCAGGGGAAGTGTTTGCAATTGCTGCTGTGTTGTCTTACATTAGAGATATATGTTGGATGATTTCCAAGCAGAATTGGAAGACGCAAATTAGTTATTTGATGCTGTCCTTTTTTTGGACAGATTGCACATTTAAAGCGACAAGAACCACTTGGTGATGACTCGCTTAAGTGTAAGCAGAACTGCCTTGTTGCATTAAACGTGACGGGCCAGCAGCACGAACTTGATACGCATACGACTTTTGTAGACTCAGCTATTATGCAGGAGGTTGTGTATGTGGAAGAGTACTTTCATTTTCTGTGGTTTCACAAAATTGAAAAACAAGTTGAGGAGACGGCATCTTTTGGCAAATTAAATAGCCACACATGTGGCATTACAGCAGAGTCTAACAAAGACTATGATAAACCAACGTATTAAACCTGGCTTATTCTAATAGAGAAATGACAGAAATTATTTTTCACAAGCTTTTGAACATTTAAAGCAGGCGTTCAAGCTACCTTTTAAAAAAAATTTAAGCATGTTTTACCCTTTAATATGTGCATCAATGCAATCCACACAATGATAAATAATTAGCTGTTGTCGATTGATCCGTTCTCCTGTGATCGATCATTGAAGATTCAGCTCGGGGGTTCACTAAATGGCTGTCAGTGCAGCAGAAGAGGACCAAAGATGCAAAGTTCTGTGGGGAGGATCATGTGACCAGACAGTCACTAGATATATAATTAGAGAGAGGGCATGCGCAAAAAGGTGTGTGCCAGAGCCTGTTTCAGAAGAAGAAGGGGATGTGACTTTGCAAATGGTTGCTATATAAACAAAAAAGGCTTGCTACATTATAATGCATTAAAAATGTAATTCAGAGTTGTTTTTTTGTTGTTGTTTTTTTTTTAAATGCTACAAGTATTTTCTCATAGTACAGAGCTGATTTATTAAATTAAAAAAAACCCCACACATATAGGATATTGCTTGGACTGCAGCTTTAATGTGGAAAAAAGATTGCTGCAAAGATGAATTAATTCACAAATAAACCACTATTGCAAGAATGTATTGTCAAAGGAAAAATAAGATTGTATTTTGTGAGGGAACAAACTCTTTCTTCCCGGCGCCTGACATAGAGCATTTGGCGGCAGTGAGAATATGCTCCATGCGCTTCTTTGAATTTTGTCTCTATTGTTTTTGAAAGAGCCATACAAACTGGGTCTAATGGGATTCTAATGTCTATGGTTTCTTCTATCAAGTTTTGGATCATTGACCAAAATATTTGTATTTTGGGGTTTAACCACATAATATGCCGCCTGGCCACATTGTCTCCAGGAAGAAGTGGATGTCCCTGGGAACATAATGGTTATATTCATAAACTCTTAAGGTTTCCCAAATAATGTGTAATTGACAGCAATGAAGTTTGAAGCAGAAATGTGTTATGGAATGCAGTTTTACTGTATGAACTCGGTAAGCCGTGAGGTTTCCAAGAAATCCCCTCTGAGATGCAACTTTTGTATTCCCTGCCTTGTGGATATGCCGTGTCATTAGGTTGCTCTGAGCAGTATGGATGATTTCCTCTAAATAAATCCATATGTACATAATGTTATCGGGACAAAAATGTGCCATGTACACAATGAAACGTTGATACTATTGAGGCCAATTTAATCTCTCGACAAGGGGGAGATGGTTTGAAAAGAAATTAACATAACCAGTAGCGCAACCAGGGGGGGAGGGGCGGGGGGGTGCAAGGGTGCATTGGCACATCCCAAGAATTTAATATATTGGAGCAGGGCGGCAGAGGAAGAGGACATCACGTGGGAGATCAGCTGTAATGTACAAATTAGAAAGGCAGCCGGATCACACGTCCCAGAATCCCTTGAGAAGGAGGAGGTCACATGGGAGGCAGCAGGATCACACTTCCCAGAATCCCTTGAGAAGGAGGAGGTCACATGGGAGGCAGCAGTCATTCAGTGCAGAGGGTTATTTTATATTTATAAAAACCTAAGCGTAGACGAGGATAAAGGTTTTAAGATACAATCAAAAAATAAAAGGAAACTAGACTTACTTTTTTGTAAGTAGAAATAGTAATTTATTCTTTTGTGTGCAATAATAAATACATTAATATAGCAGATATATTACTTTGCCCACCTTCCCCCCACCCCCGTATGAATTTCTGGTTGTGCCCCTGAGCATGACAATAAGTTAAAAAAGGGTTCCCTGAATTGTTAGTTATGTTAGTTAGTTAAGTTAGTTTATGGAGGACATTCGGTAGAAGTATTAAGAATGTTGTATATACAGTAATATATGCAGTAATTATCACTACAGTGATTTCATGCATATTTAATCTAAATGAGGGTATGCATTACAGTTCCTAAATGTGCAGAATATGTGAAGGAGAAGCCTGTGGGACTCTTATTCACCATTAACATTTAATTTTTATGCTAATCTTTTTTTAAGCTAATTATCTTGTGCCAAATGGCGCGAATCTTGTCTAGTATCTAGTGCGGGGGAGGGCAACTCCCGTCTTCAAAGGCCACTAACAGGTCAGGTTTTCAGGATATCCCTGCTTCAGAACAGGTGGCTCAGTCATTGACTGAGCCACTGATTGCGCCACCTGTGCTGAAGCAGGGATATCCTGTAAAACTGACCCTTTGGTGGCCCGTGAGGACTGGAGTTGGCTACCCCTGTTCCAATGGCACGCAGACCAGGAAAAGACGAAGATGAAACATCTGAAACATCTTTTAAATGTTAATAAGGAAACCTAAAATAAAATCAGTGATATCACAGTGAAATTCTATGTTTTACTTACATGAACCTCATCTGGATGGAGGTGTGTTCTCACTTCCACTAATAGCACTAAAGAGGGTAATTACTGCTCTGCAGGGAGAAAAAGTTAAATATTTGTTTAAATAGACAACTTGTATTGGGACAGAGGTCACATATGTTATGGAGCAGGGGTGCTCAACGCCAATCCTCAAGACCCCCTCCCCCTCCAACAGGCCAGGTATTAGGGATCTCCCTGCTTCAGCACATGGGGGGCAGTCTTCGACTGTGCCACTGATTGAGCCACCTGTGCTGAAGATGGGATATCCATCAAACCTAACCTGTTGGAGGTTCTTGAGGATGGGAGTTGAACACCCCCTGTTATAGAGTGTGACTTGATTATATGTTAGGGTAGCAGCAATTTCAATGAGCCTGTTACTTTGTAACAAGTGAACTGGACACTGCTTTATAGCACTGGCTGCTCAGCATACTGACCAGCACGTGGACATTTTTGGGGGGGAGATTCGGTATGTATGTATAATTTTATTTATATAGCGACAAAGTTACAATACAAGATAAATAAATTACAAACAGTGGGGATAAAAGCAGCGTGAAATGACAACGTAAGGCAACGGGAGACCTACCCCCAAGAACTTACAATCTAAGTGCTACGCTGGAAGGTTTACAGACACAGTAGGAGTAAAAGTGCAGCCAGGGAGGCCAAGGGCACGTGGAGTCAGTAGCAGAGGTAGAGAAATGCAATATATGTCCGAGTCGTATTTATTAGGCATTCTCTTGCTCGGGAAGACGTCGTACAGCCCATCCCAAGTCCGTTAGCGGTGAGGTGTCCTTCAGCACCACAAACGTCATATGCCAGAAGACTGCTTAATAGATATGGGCCTTTATCTCCCACTGGATTGTGATAAGTCCATTCAGGGAGAACGTAGGAAAAGGATAACATATTTCAGGGAATTGTAAGGGAGAGTCCCTCCTAAATATGGACACTTGGCCAGTATGGAAGATGCCAATGGCACTCTTTATTCCCTGCATAGTTCTCTGCATTAACACACACATTCTCGGCAAGTTCAAACCCAACACCCACCACATTATATATATATATATATATAATGTATTTATGTGTGTGTGTCAAAAGGAGTGCGTGGCAAATGTTTACAACAAAAGACAGGGGTGCCCAATGCTACATCCAATTGACAAAACATATATGGTAATAAGTATAAAGTACAAATACTTCAATAATAATATTTTTTATTAGTTATTTAGTTAAACCCTTTGGCCAATGCGTCATAAGCCTGCATGCCAACGTCAAGGCATAACCAAATCTGCAGGTCCTACACTACACTGTAAACCTTTCCTTTTACCTCTGCATACCAGATTTAAGTTTCTGAACATGTGGGACACAGCACACTAGGCAGCATTTCCTGCGAAGCACAGCGCAACTGTAGCACTATCAGTCAGAACAATGTCCTGATTCTTTTAGGAGAATAGTTCGACCTGGAGCGGCCAGACAGGACTGCTGCATTTTCCATGAAATTCTGGTGAAATTTTAGGACGATGGGGAAATGTGGGAAATCTTGCTCAGTTTCCAGCCATCTGAATGTTGTGCAAGACAGAATTTACTGAAAATGTGCTGCATGCAAGTAAGGGAGAAGAGATTAGAGATGTGCACATTTTTTTGGGCCGACAAACAAAGTTCTCTGCTAATATGGTGTTTCTTCGCAGCCTTGGATATCGAGGCTTGGGTTTAAAAACCGCCCACCACTGGTCATTCAATTTGAAGTTCCAGACCCAGAAATATGGGGCAGACGGCGGGGGAAGACTCATATTATTAGAATCCCAAGTGCTATATATAAAGTATTTCAATATATATATTAGTTTTTGTATTGACAATTTTTCAGTTAGGAAAGGATGGGGATGGGGTAGGATGTGGATGGGAAGGGGATGAGGACGGGAGGGGGATGATGGGGAGGAGTGGGGAAGGAATGCGGATGGGACAGGAACGGGGAAAGGATGGGAAGGGGTACAAATGGTTCACATTAGTCTTTACATTTTCAGTGTAGAATCTCTAGGATATACTGTAGTTGTTAAGTCCTTCTACACATCTAAAGAAGAGGAGGAAAAGCTTTGCAGGTTCAATTCCCGGTGTCGGCTCCTTGTAACCTTGGGCAAGTCACTTTATCTCCCTGTGCCTCAGGCACCAAAAACATAGATTGTAAGCTCCACGGGGCAGGGACTGTGTCTGTAAAATGTCTCTGTAAAACTAGCAGCGCTGTACAAGAACAAACTATTATTATTATTATTATTGTCTGATGCAAAGTATATTTTAATAATTCCTATACTCGGTTGCTAATCAAATTTTGGTTAAAAAAAACCCACAAAAAATTTGCAGTTCATATTTTGTCATATTCACTGATCTCTAGAAAAGTTGCACCCTTAGTCTGAGTCCCCAAAATCCGTGACTGCGATGGCGATGCGGTGCGCGGTGCACAGAAGGTAGGGGCCTCTATGTGGCCAGCACCCGTAGCGGCATGCGCGCCCCGGCACAATGCGCGATGCGCATCAACATTTTTACAAAGACAAGAATTTTGTCATTGCTAGTGGCGACAGAGCGCTGGCCACGTCACGGCAGCGGTTCAGCCACGTCCCCCCCCCGCCCCCCCCGTAGCGATCTTGTCTTTCCCCATGTAGCTCAAGCAGGGGCTGTAGCCGTAGCTTTTTGCAATATGACATATACATAGTATCAGAATATACACGTGTTGAGAATCACAGGGAGAGGGATGCTAAATGAAACACTGACTGAAAGGCGTAATAATTGTGATGTAGGCAATAGGATTAGACACCTCACTTATGTGCCTAGTTCTTCATTAATAAGCCCATTGTTGTCTGATATGCATATTCATTTACTTCTCATACGCTTTCTGTCTAAAGCAACAGCAAATATGTGCTGACACTGGGGCAAAGTCTCATCAAAATTTGGAGAATATACAAGAGGGGAGGCCAACTCCTGTCCTCAAGGACCACCAACGGGACAGGATTTCAGGATATCCCTGCTTCAGGATGATGCGGTCGAAGGCTGAGCCGCTGATTATGCCACCTGTGCTGAAGCAGGAATAGCCTGAAAACCTGGCCTGTTGGTGGCCCTTGAGGACTGGAGTTGACCACCGGTGGCATACAAGAATGGTGAAAAGAGATGTGTCTGGTGGCTGCCCTGATGTGTGAGTGCACACTGTGTGCTTCTTCTTTCTGTGGACTTGTAGGAATCCTGATGTTTGCCAAGTGGATGGCTGGACTTACTGTCCAAACAGAGCTGTGTTTGCCAACTGAGAACGTATCTGTGAGGTACCCGATCGTAGATTGAATAGGTCCCCTTGTGCTCCACTTTCTAACTGTAAAAAAAAAAAGGAAAGACATTTTCTTTCAGACTGCCTTTCCTGCTGCCTGTCAATAAAGCGTAACTCTGGCAATAAGACGGTGAAATGCAGGGCAAAAAGATAGCAATCAAAGGTTTGTTGTAATTACACATTGTTTGCATCAAACATGTAGTTCATTGTTTTTAAGCTTCACTTTGCAACCCTAGAGAGAGCTGAAGTGCGTTCCTCTGCGATCCGTTGGTTCCCCCGTATATCAGTAGTTGCCTCTGCTTGAGTTTAAGGTTTGTATATATATGTCACTAACAATTACAGAGTTTAATTGTCTTGACCCGGTTGGCGAACTCCCAGCGCGGCAGATATGCATTGCCAACTTTAGGAAATTATAAACAGCCTTTTATACCGACACATCGTGGCAGGGAATGTGGGGTGATTGTGGGGACCTGTAGTAAGGTCCCACTGATCCATGGCCACCACTGAGAAAAAGGCTCAAACCACTTTACTAACTAGTGAGAACAAGCACACATGCCCCAACCACCTCACCTCCACATGTCCCCGTTAACCATCTTCTGAATGGCCATCGGGGTTTCAAGGTGAAATCCATGGGGAGTGTCTGTCGAGCAGATTCACCTGGGCTTGTGGCAGATAGCTGGAGCCAGGAGTCTGGATCCGAGGTGCGATGGTCAGCGGAGAGAGAGAGAGAGATCAGGGAGGAGCAGGTAGCAGGGGTAGTCAGGTGGTGAGCAGCTGAGTGGTTGATCAAGCAGAGTATGAGGACTAGCTGGAATCGGTACCAGGCCATTGACATAACAGATAACCTCCAGGGTAACACACCTGCTGTGAAGCACTGGAGGACAGGGGCCTTTTTATAGGCTGTGGGAAGACAGGTAATAGCCGTTTAGTGAGGGCCAGAATGATGCACTCCCTGCATGGGTGTCCTTACAATGGCACAGAGTTTAAGATCTTGAATACACAATATTGGGGGTTTAGTGCTATCCTGCGCTACTGACAGACACTGTAGGATCTTGAACAATTCACTTAACCTCCTAGAGCAGGCATTGACCAACCTGTGTCCTGCGACGGGATCTGGAATAGCCTGCCTGATGAAGAAGAAAGATCGATGAAGGAAACTTATGAATATTAACACACCTTTTTGAAACTCAACACCATTTTAAGAAGTTCTTTAACAATTAAAAACATACAATAAATCAGATCAATCTATTGATAATGACATTAGATAAATGTAAGTTATTCCCCATAATTATTTTGTGAGCAGACGTTTTCGGCAATGAACTTTGTTAAAAATAAGTACAGTTCTGTATTAACAGATGCTCATGAGGGTGCCAGTGTGCTTCCCCAAAATCAATCCTAATAGTGCGAAACTTAACTGAAATGCAAGTTCAGACATCACATTGAGACATTTTAAATTCAGATTCTTTTTTTATTATTAGTATTTCAAGATTTTTTTTCTTCTCTTTTCAATAAAAAATTTTTTTGTAATATTTTAATGTTTTTATTATCCTTGTTTACCTTTTGGTATTTATTTAGTTTAGGTTTTTAAACTGGATATACAACAAAAAGTGTGCGCCTGAAAAAGGGTTGGCCACCTCTGTCCTAGGACTTATAGGAAAGGGAGACGTATATCTCACTAAAAGGAAACCTAAAATAAAATCAGTGATATCCTTTCTTCCAGACAGTGAAATTCTATGTTTTATTTACATTAACTTCATCTGGGTGGAGGTGTGTTCCCACTTCCACTAATAGCACTAAAGAGGTTAATTACTGCTCTGCAGGGAGAAAAAGTTAAATATTTGTTTAAATAGACAACTAGTAGTGGGACAGAGGTCACATATGTTATGGAGCAGGGGTGCTCAACGCCAATCCTCAAGACCCCCTCCCCCTCCAACAGGCCAGGTATTAGGGATCTCCCTGCTTCAGCACATGGGGGGCAGTCTTTGACTGAGCCACTGATTGAGCCACCTGTGCTGAAGCAGGGATAGCCTTAATGCCTGACCTGTTGGGGGGTCTTGAGGACTGGAGTTGGCCACCCCTGCATTATCTTATCTTGTTTAGCTGTTAAGGACCAAAGCCACAGCGTATGTCTCTAACTCCTCTGCTGCTGGAGAACTAGCAAAACATAATTGAGCAGTCATAGTGATCGGCACATTTTCTCATGCGCAGAACAGGTTAAGGAGAGAAAAGTGAGTTGCAAACGACAGTCCAGACTCAGACACTTGACAAATAACTTTGCGGCCTGTAGACTTCTAAACATTTGAGATCAGTGCTGGCCTGGGTAATGGCAAAAGCATTTTTCCACATCATATAAAACCACCAGGTGCCTTTGGCAAGATTAGCAGTCTCTTCTTAAGAAGGTGCTTGTATTAGGATAGCTGTGTTGTGGCAGGAAAGTATTACACCATATTTGCATAACCATGTGTAATTAGCATTGCCAGGTGTCCAGTATTGAACCGGACTGTCCTGTATTTGGACACTGTCCAGTAAAAAAAAAGAGAGGTAATACTGGACATGTATATGTCCGATATTACCTCGCTGGACATACTGACCTGACCGGCTTGGGGGGCCACAGGATTTCCCCGAGCAGGGAGAGAGCTGGACTGTTGCTGGGGGGCTGGTCAGTTTCCTCCATCCTGATTGACTGCATTACCCAGCAGAAGCCAATCAGGAGGAGGTGTTAGGAGCCTGGAGGTGGGGCCAAGGAGAGGAGGAAACAGCATGGAGTGGTGAGATGGATGTGTGTGTGTGTCTCGAGCACGTCGCACCTTTCACCATTGTGTCCAGCATATTTGGAGAAGCCGTCTGGCAACCTACCTGTGTTAGGGCCTAAATAACCTTGTAAATGACTTGTAGAAAAAAAGCATTGAAGGTACCAAAAAAGTACTGTACTGACCAATAGATCGAAGCTTCTAAAAATATGGAGAAGACTATCGACCTTGCTTTAGCATGAGTAGTGTGGCTTTTCAGATATTTTACTCAATAATAATATATAACAGCAAAACAACATGTTCTATTACCTATTTTCTTTAAAAAGAAATAGTGAAATATATGGTGAATAATACTACTTACTTTAGCAATTTTACACTTGTCAATTTCCTGGCTGTGTGACCCCCCGATTACAGATGACCACCTGTTTCTATTGACCTGATCCGTGTTGCTATAGAGTACATCTCATTCATGTAATTCCATGACCGTGGGCCCTGCGATGGAGCTTCCCCTCCTCCACCCAACCGGTATATATAACCCCATAATAATACTTATAATAAATAAACACAAACAAAGGTCTGGAATGCAAAGGCCGCAGATTTTATTAATATATAATCACGTAACCCGATAAGTTCCATCCCCGCCGGAGTGCTCAGCCTACGGGTAAAGGCCAGTGGTACTCAAACCACGGCCCACAACACCACCAAGCCGGGCGCTGGATAGAATGGGTGCCAGGAAGTCACGCATAAATAAGCCCTGCCCACTTATCACTCCCAGCCACCTCAGGGCTTCACCGAAACATAGAGCCCCGTCTGGCAAAGTTAGAGTGCACTTACCCCCCAACAGCTGCCGAGACAAAGGCAAAAAACACCTCAAAATTATAAACATTAAAGTATTCTCTTTAATTTTCTGTCTCGTTTCTCTTTTTTTCCCTCAGCAAGTACAAGCATCAAACAGCGTTACAGCATAACAGTATGACCTCGTAACCTCATGACATCATAACAAAGGGACGAGTGGGTGGGAACTTTCTTGCCAGGGCGCGGACTGTCTTCCTGCTCCTGCACAGGATCTATATAACTTTCCCCGCTCTTCCCCACTCCCGCCCCCCGTCACAGACCAATGCGCTGAGGGAGGGGGGGGGGCAGGGAATTAACATGGCCCTGCAGAAGGGGGAAGGTAGGGGAGCCTAATCCCGGCAGTCATGCCACCCTATCGCCTAGGGCTGTGGTTTTCAACCTTTTTTGGGTTAGGGAACCCCAGAATACGATTTTGAAATTTTCAGGAACCCCAAACCTCACCCCCTATCTCTCCCCCCCCGCGTCGCCCTTGTCTCTCCCCTCCCTCCCCCCCCCCCGTCGCCACTGTCTTACTCCCCCCCACCGTCGCCCACTTACACACACACAATTCCTGATTGGATTACACTATGCACTTACACACACTCTCCCAATTACACAGACACACACACACACACACACACACACACACACACACACACA
>CM071581.1:23408581-23435519 GCA_036426205.1 Ascaphus truei | reverse complement strand
ACACACACACACACTCTCCCATTTACACACACACACACACTCTCCCACTTACACACACACTCTCCCACTTGCACACACACACATTCCCACTTACACACACCTGAGAGCGCGCGTGCGCCCCCTTCCCCCGATCCTTCCTCTCCCTCCTGTCAGCCGGAAGTTCGCCGACCGGAGCAGGCAGGGAGAGGAAGTATAGCAGTGACCGGGCGTCTGCTGCTGCTTAGCTCAGGAACCACCGGGTCTGGGGTTCTGCCGGGCCTGGGACAGCATGGGAGAGTTGTCCCAGCTCTTCCACTCCCCTTACCCCCCCACCCCCCTCCATGGCGGCCGCGGAAACCTTGAGGGGTGCTCAGAGAACCCCGGGGTGCCGCGGAACACCGGTTGAAAATCGCTGACCTAGGGGCTCAAGGATTCTTGTTGTTGATGGTCCAGTTTTCTGCGATTTCTGCGGTAGATATTCTCAGTTAATGGGTTGGCAGATTAAAGTCTGTTATGGGAACTCTCTTCCAGCAGAGGTTGATGACTGCCATGTCTGCTAAGCCACAGGATAATAAATGTGTCTGAAGAACAGATGAACCTTACAGTCACCCATTAATTCATTTGCCAGCAGGATTACATAGTCAGAATATTGTTTTAAAAGGACTGAACTGGTTTCTGAATCCATAAACAAGTTTTGGTAAACAATTATACTTGAATATACCTGTGTTGAGATTGGCGGAATGCTGTTTGCGTTTTAAGATTTCTCTACAATGAGATGAGATCTGTTTATATATAGTACCTGTGTTTACACACTGTGTCTTGTACATGTCTGGGAACAGTAGGGGATTTCTTGTACCGTTGGATAAATGATGGCTTTACTCATATGGTAAGATTTAAAGTCAATGTCACCATTATGTCTTCTTTTAAAATGTGTATTACGGTATCTGGCTACAAAAATGCTATCTTCATTTTCTTGCCTTATAAACTTAGATTGACTAAAGTAAAAAATAAAAAGTATTGAATGTACGCTTGTTTCAGTGTTCTAAGGGACTGACTGCAGATAATTACTCCTTGACTCATGTACGCAGTTAATTTTCCTAAACTGCTGATTTCTGATATTTGATATCCCCCCTCTGAGATCTCACTTTGGCCTGTTACCTTTTATTGCTCAGTCATTACACAGTTTATGCTAAAGTAGGCACTTTTTAATTAACACAGCAGTCCCCCCATTTAAATGTTAGTGCTAACCGAAATAGGGCTGGGGAAGGGCAACAAAAGCACGGCGGCCACATTAATGGAGGGCTATCCTTTTCATGAGATATTCACTAGGGCAGGGGGTTCTCTGCTCCAGTCCCCAAATCCCCCAACAGGTCAGGTTTTGATGATACCCCTGCCTCAGCCCAGGTGGCTATATCACTGATTGAGCTAAAGCTGGGACTGATTGAGCCACCTGTGCTGATTCTGGGACTGATTGAGCCACCTGTGCTGAAGCAGGGATATCCTCAAAACCTGACCTGTTGGGGGTCTTGAGGATTGGAGTTGAGCCCCAGTAGGGAAATCCTGGTGCTAAACAGCAGTACCCAGTATGATCTCTGTTTCAGGCCTGGGAAATTACAGTCCTGTTACGCCTGAACCTGACTGTTCCTGGTTGCAATAATGTAAACGGTTTCCCTCCGGGAACATTAATAAATAACACAGTGGTGTATATATGACTGCAGAAAAAAAAGTGTGTTTTCATGCACTGCTACATTTCTTGGAGTGCAGTTGGGTCATATATAAGATTCTTACGTTTGGTCTAGAACAGAAGTGGCCAACTCCAGTCCTCAAGAGGCACCAACAGGCCCGGTATTAGGGATATCTCTGCTTCAGCACAGGTGGCTTAATCAGTGGCTCAGTCAATGACTAGATATCCCTAATACCTGGCCTGTTGGTGGCCCTGGAGGAGTGGAGGTGGCCACCAAATAAAAATGCCACATTTTTCTCAACAATATCCTAGGTACATGGGCCCCTCAGTAGAGAGAATTGCTCCCTTTGCAAGTCCATTCTTACGGAGAAATTCCTCATCTGTAACCTTTTTATCCTTGTATCTCCTTAGTTTATTTGCATACTAATTTGTACACTGATGCATTGGATAAAGGTTACGAATGCTTTGCTCCCTTATTGCAAAAAGAAAATTATTTTAGTATATTCTTATACATGACACAGTTACATAGTTACACAGTTACATAGTTGCACAGTTACATAGTTACATAGTAGATGAGGTTGAAAAAGACACACGTCCATCGAGTTCAACCTGTGCTAAATGTAGACGACAGATACTTATCCTATATTTGTATTTGCAGTATATTGGTCTAGAGGGAGGCAAATAAAAACCCCCCAGTAAAACATCATCCAATGATTTATTTATAAAATGATTTACCAGGAAGTAATACATTGAGAGTTGCCTCTCATTTTCAAGTATGTCCTGGGCACAGAGTTATGATGACAAATAATACATGGTACAAATATTTAGTTACATTAAGTGAACAGGGTATACTGTACAGTACATTATATACAAGACATTGCGTGCACAGTTAGAGATAATATATGTTATAGGCGTATGTAACAGTTACAGACCAGATTAAAATGCGAGACAGCTTTAGTTTTGAAAGAACTTAGACTGGTGGCGGCTGTGAGAGTCTCCGGTAGATTGTTCCAGTTTTGGGGTGCACGGTAAGAGAAGGAGGAGCGGCCGGATACTTTGATGTCTCATAATGGGAAAAATAAATTCCTTCCTCACACCAGCCAATTAGGAATCTTTGTTTTCACTCCTGGAAGCTTCGTACCTTTAAGCTTGTCTTATCCTGTCTCAAAGCCAAGCTAGCTGCACAAGCCTCCAGAAGTAGGGTAGAGAGAGCATAAGTAGTTTCTGTCTGCCAACTTCACCTTATGGTATAAAAGAGTACATTACATTACAATGCACTGCCTGGTGATCGAGTTGAGTAAATGTGTAGGCCAGGGGGTTGCAATCTTTTCCCCCTGTGCCCCCTGCTGGCTTTCCCCCTCTCCTCGTGCCCCCCCCCCTCCCTCTTACCATGTCATGGCAACGTGACATCACATGACCCGCGGCATCATTTGACGCCACGTTGCCATGGCAATGCGTCCCCAGGAGCGTCTGAATTAAGGTAAGTAAAGGTTTACAGAGGCCCGGCAGCTCCCCCGGCATTAATTTAAATGTATTCGGGAAGTGTGCGGGAGCCTCTGTAAACCCAGCGGCCCCTGCAGCGAGTCTCTCTTTGGGTGCGCCCCTCACTTTGCGCACCGCTGGTGTAGGACACTCATATTGAACTGGAACTGAAATATAAAAGGTGCCTCAAGATAATAAGTAAAAGTTTTCCATTGAAATCATGGGGAAATTATGTAATGGCCATAAAAAAAGAAAAACTATTTTTTTGGAATATGTAAATTGTGGGATCTACTATATATTTCTGAAAGCACTGTATGTCTGCGTCCCTAGCGGCAATCTCATTGGTCCCTTGGCCCGCCCGCCCCCGCACACCTCTCATTGGCCTGAGGCGGAGTGACGGGCCAAAGGACACTTCACACACACACACACACCACCCGCGCGCACCTCCTCCTCTCCCCGTGTCTCCCGCGCTTTCACCCCGCCCCCCCCCCTCCCCCGGCGCCGCTACAGTCAGCGGGACACACACACTATTATTACCCCTTCAGAGCGCCCCCCCCCCAGTGTCAGCGGCCGGCGAGACCCCCCTTCTATATCTCCCACCCTCCCCCCCCACACATATACATGCCCCCCCCTCCACGGCGCTACACTCACCCCCTTCCCTCGGCGGGGGAACAGCCAGTGGCCAGGCAAAAAGCTGCCTCGCGGCGCCGAGTACCCTACCCAGATGGCGGCGCCGGGAACACGCGGGGGAGCGGCCACACACGCTGCCGTCCCGCCTCAGATCCACGTGGGACCTGCCGGATGGTGGTGAGTGAGCGCTTCACCTCCCTTCAACCCCCTTCCCTCCCCTCCACCCCCCTTCACCTCCCCTCCATACCCCCCTTCCCCCCTCCCCTCCACCCCCCCTCCCCTCCAGGTCAGTGTCTCCCCCGATCCCCCCCCCCCCCCGGCGCCGCTAAGTCAGGGGGGGAGCGAGCGCGCGCCCGGGACACGCTGGCCTCCCCGCCTCAGATCCACGTGGGACCTTCCGCGGGTAGTGAGCGGCCTCACCTCCCTTCACCCCCCCTTCACCTCCCCATTTACCTCCCCCCCCCTTTACCCATCCCCCCTTCACATCTCCCCCTCCACCCCCCCCTTCACCTCCCCTCCACCACCCCTCTTCACCTCCCCCCACCCCCCCGCCTTTCACCCCCTATTCACTCCCCTCCAACCCCCCCCCCTCCTTCACCTCCCCTCCACCCCCCCCTCTTCACCCCCTCACCCCCCCCCCCCTCACCCCTTCCCCCCCCCCCTTCGCTTCCCCTCCACCCCCTCCCCCCTTCCCTCCCCATCCCCCCCCCCCCCTCGCCTCCCTTCCCCCCCCCCCCCCCCCCCCCCTTTTCCTCCCCTCCCCCCCCCCCCTCCCGTCCTCCACCCACCCCCCCCCTATTCCTAACAGGGAATCTCAGGAATTTAAGCAAACCAGACTATGCACAACGCTGAACTGGTGCCATGCAGCTTACTGCTGCCATCAATACCGATATCTTTTTTATGCAGTCAGGCTCATAAATAAATATTTTTTTAATCTGGAAACACACTACTGAATTTAATGAAAATATTTGAGTTTGCACGGAGATCTCGGGGAAAGTCTCTGTCACTTTTTAGTTTAACGGTTAAAGCTATCCATTCACTCCCCGTGGAGTGTGCATCTGCTCTTATATTTTTCTTTTCAGTAGAGGCAAAGAATAAATGTTTGTTGGGCAGTGGGGAATTAAAAATAAGGTTATGACATGTTTTTTGTGTGTGAATCCACATGTTTTCTCTGTGCGTCTTCCGGAATTGAACTAAGTTCATGAGACTGGTGTTCTTTGGGCCTTCTGCACCTGTATACAATTACAATGCAAACTTACACAATTATATTTTGGACTACCCCTCTCTATTGATAATAATGGTAAATTATCCAACTTTTTTGCCAGAGAAAACTAAACAACAAGCGAACTCTCCAATGCAATGTGTGGTCTTGAAATACACTTCCTATCTGGCAGAGCACTCACTTTCATGTGTATATGTCGCCTCCCCTCTTACATGCGAGTAGGAATGTCCAGGCATATTTAGTTCTGAAGGTTTGCCTAGATTTATAGGTTGTATAAATGTCAGTGACACTGTTGAATGTGTGATGAAAGAGATATATTACATGAGTTTAGCTATCCTTATATCCTTGTAACTCCTTTGCCGTTAAGACACTGTGGTCTTATGTGAATGATTGAACTGATCCAAAGTATTTAAAGGTCCTTAGCTACTTGACATGTGCAGTCTTGGTGGCCAGATACCGTTCTGTGTTACGTACAGTCCATTCATTTCTGTGTACATCACTTGATCTGCTCTGTGTGCTCTTCTCAGCAGTGAGATCTGAGCACAGAATAGCGATGGTTCCAGGGTAGCAATGTAAACACACGAGTTCAGCATGTCACAAAGCAAGCCAGTCTGCAATATCTTCTTTTTCTTATTATAGTTTACTTTGTCTTCTAGGTCCTGCCGAGGTTCCCATGATGTCACCTAATGATCAATCCCCCAATACATGTGCCTCCTGGCTACATCTCGCAGGTAGATTGAAAGAATTGACTTTTTATTGACCTTTATACCACTCAGCCAAAAAGCACTACTTTTAAATAATTGCCCTGGGGTGGTATTGAGCTTTTATTAGAACAGTTTTGAGTCGAATGTGGCTGCTAATTGTTTTGGCTTATTGGTGTGATACTGCAATAATGGTGTGTAATGGATGTTGAAGGGGAGAGCAGTACGCTTTTAGTAAGATTAGGACAAATAAGCAGTGATTGAAGACATAAGGCCAAGATGTGTGTCCTGCTATATATACACTGCACACCGCACTTGTGGATGTCTTTATTGTAATTGTCAGTTGCCAAGGGAACCAATGCGGGAATAAAAATGGGCCTCAGCACATACGGAAAGGAAGAACAATCAACTCAGTTTGTCACTGAAAATCAGACACAATGTGAGTAAAGCCAGGAAGCAGGATGTACTGAGCAAGGAGAATAGAACATAGTTATCCAGAAAAGGAGCTAGGAGGGATGTACAGTATAGTAATCCAGAAAAGAAGCCAGAAGGAGGGGTGGGGGGGGGGGGGAGAGAGATAGGTATATAGTAATCCAGCAAAGAAGCAAACGGGGTGTATAGTAATTCATAAAATAAGATAGAAGGGGTGTATAGTAATCCAGAAAAGAAGATAGATGTGGTTTATAGTAATCCGGGAAATAAAATAGAAAGGTGTATAGTAATCCAGAAAAGAAGCTAGAAGGGGCGTGTAGTAATCCAGAAAAGAAGGTAGAAGGGGTGTGTGGTAAACCAGAAAAGAAGCTAGAAGAGGGGTGTAGTAATCCAGAAAAGACCCAGAAGAGGTGTGTGGCAATCCAGAAAAGATGCTAGAAGGGGTGTAGTAATCCAGAAAAGAAGCTAGAAGGGGTGTGTGGTAATCCAGAAAAGAAGCTAGAAGGGGTGTGTGGTAATCCAGAAAAGAAGCTAGAAGGGGTGTGTGGTAATCCAGAAAAGAAGCTAGAAGGGGTGTGCAGTGATCCAGAAAAGAACCCAGAAGGGGTGTGTAGTGATCCAGAAAAGATCCCAGAAGGGGTGTGTAGTGATCCAGAAAAGAAGCTAGAAGGGGTGTCCGTTTTCCGTTCTCCCGTTCAGGCTGATTTTGTATTTTAATAACACAAGTGCGTAACTTCAGCCTTTTTGCTAACAGAACACTGGCTTTACCTGCGTATATTTACCTGCGTATACTTACCTGTGTATACTTACCTGCGTATGCTACTATAATACTTGCAAATGAAACATGACGTTCATGAAGTTATTATGATTCCCTAATATTTTATTATGACCTCTAGCAGCAGGGCCAGAGCTAGCTGATTGGGGGCCCTGAAAAGTACTTGATAAAAATATGCCTTTCTTCCCCAATGACAGTAACTTCATTATACAACACTACACAAATGTCAAAGTCCAAGGATCCAAATAAACTGCTATTGAAGATTCTGGGCTGAACATCAATGATATATTAATGGGATCAAAATGTCAATGTCTCAGAATAACTCACCCCCTCCCGCCACACACAAACCCACGTGTTAGTTAATTAGTGTGCTTCTGTCCAAGCACCACCTACAGTATGTGTGGCAGCATCTTGGATAAGCCCTTGAGAAGTTCATTAACATTTGACCAGCTTCGTTGTCTTTATTTGCATGTTCCTTGCCTTGATAGCCTATCACTGATTCTCCTTTACAGGTGATAGAAGACAACACAGGGGTCAGGCGAGTGGTGGTCACGCCTCAATCTCCTGATTGTTACGCTCCCAGTTACCCTTCGGCCATCTCTCCGACTCACCATTTGCCCCCTTACCTTGCACATCATCCACATTTTCTCCACAACTCGCACACGCCTTTCTACCCGCCAGTGTCTGGCCCAGGAGACCTACCGCCCCAATTCTTCCAGCATCATCTTCCGCCGACACTATATGGAGAGCAAGGTGAGCAGAACCGTCACTCGGTGGACAGTATCATTCCTTATTATTGCCATCTGTTATTTAAACCAGCAGCTCACAAAGATGGAAGTGTTGCAGTATAATACAATTCTAAATATTTGGCATGCCTGGCTTCATGTTTTTACCTTGTGCCCATCTCTAGTTCCCCCATATCTGTGAGAAAAGTGCAGACCTCCACACCAAATAAACCCTGAAGGCCTTGCTAGGGCCTTTGTTTTGGGAGTCAGTTATACTATATTTTTGCCCTTCGTGACTCCTCCTTTACTCTCTATGAATTAACTGCTCCTGTACGTAGAATCCTTGGAAAAGCACAATTCTACTGACCTCTCCTTGAACTACCAGGCCAATATAGGCTGAAGAATGGGGGATATTGAGACCATTTAAGGTTGCATAATTAGACTCCACTTATACCATTACTTTTCAACAATAACCAACAAAACGAACATTTCTAGTTACAACCAGGCAGCCATTCATATTTTACTTTCAAACCAAAGGTTTCTGAGTCATAAGGGCTGTTGGTATATTGTACATATATAATATCGTATTTTGATCTTTGAGAACATAAACTGTCCAATCACTTTCCTAAACTGTATGAAAATGATTAAATAATTGAAAATACCTAATTAGTGTTTAATGTGCTTCAAATGCATTCAAGATGATGTATATGTACGTACAAATGCTAAAAGATTCTTTCATCACTCTAGCAATATTATGTATCTTTTCCTTACACCTTGATAACCACGGAGAAAATAGTTGTGTTTTTTTTTTACCCTAGTTATATTATTGTAACTTTGATTTAACCAGAAAGGGGAATTATTAAGTTATGATTTGTCCAATGCTGCATTTGAAAATACTATAACAATATCTGAAAATTATTGGACATTTATGTGTGTTTTTTTTTTCCCAGCTGTTTATTTAGCAGGATCTGAGATGGGGTTTCAGAATAAAAAATTAGAACAGAGGAACAAAAATGGCAAATATTCCAATATAGCATGTTATGTGCTTACTTCATTTTGTAGATGAGTACAGATAGTAAGAACAATCACATGATAGAACAAAAATAAAACAGTACAATGAGATGTTACCTTCAACAAAGGAAAAGGTTCTTTACAATAAGGGCAGTTACAGTGTGGGGTTCATTACCCATGGAGACTTTGATGGCAGATACAATAGATGTGTTCCAAAAAAGGGTTTGACATCTTTTTAGAAAGGAAAGGTATACAGGGATATACCAAATAAGTAAACATGGAAAGGATGTTGATCCAGGGAGTAATCCGATTGCCAATATTTGGAGTCAGGAAGGAATTCATTTTCCCCTTATGAGATATCATTGGATAATGTGTCACTGGGTTTTCTGTTTGCCTTCGTCTGGATCAATATACTGTAAATGCAAATATAGGATAAAGTATTTATCATCTAAATTTAGCACGTGTTGAACTTGATGGACATATGTCTTTTTTCAACCTCATCTACTATGTAACTATGAAACAATGTCATATTGATACAATAAAAATAAATCAAAAACAAAAATGTATAAGTCACTTCACTTTGTGAAGGGGGAGAAGGGGAATGTCTTTTGTTTTCTTAATGACTGTTCTCTCCTTGCTTTTTGTTATAGAGATAATACCCCTGTATGGAATGTCCAGTTACATTACACGAGAAGACCAGTATTGTAAGCCACAGCACAAAAAGCTCAAAGACAGACAGATTGACAGACAAAACCGATTAAACAGTCCCCCGTCATCCCTCTACAAGACCTATTTGGGGAACTGCACCACAGTTTACAACGGCAATGGGAAAACGCACAATGGGGCAGTCTGTGGAGGTGTTAGCGGAGGAACAGGAATAAAGAAAACGGAGCGCAGAGCGAGAAGTAGTCCACGGTCAAATGAGCAAGACGCACAAGGTATGTACACATATCCAGATGCACAATGAAGGAACACATGCTTTGTACGGCAGGGCTACCTCTTATGTTATAATCCAGGGGTAGCCAACTCCAGTACGCAAGGGCTACCAACAGGTCAGGTTTTAAGGATATCCCTGCGTCAGCACAGGTGGCTCAATCAGTGGCTCAGCCTTTGACCTGTGCGGAAGCAGGAATAAGGAATATACAATAAATATGGCTTTTGATTTATTATGGCTTGTGCCACCTGTGCTGAAGCAGGGATATCCTGACAACCTCGCCTCTTGGTGGCCCTTGAGGACTGGAGTTGGCCACCCCTGTTATAATCATTAAAAAACAGAAACCGCGGCAGAGGATGGGTATTCCAGGTCAATTGCAATATCCTACGTATCTGGGGGAAATCCGCAGATGCACAATGGACAATCTGTAGGATAACTGAAACAGCCAGAGCTATAGAAACGACTCGTATTACAAACTAATACTCCATATTCCTGGCTCTCTTGATCCCTTCAGTCACGAAGGTTCATAGAAGACTGTGTGTGAAGCACGCACCAACGGCAGGTCACTATTTCTCCAGGTCACGATTATATCTTGGTTGGGCTAAGCGGCTGCACATGACCTGATATTCATAATCTAGGAGAAATTTACATTAAAAGCATTATTTGATTTTTCTGGCTACATATCAATGAAATGATTGTACTAAAAATACAGACGGTGCAACACAGAGAAAACAAACTCTTACATGGCTACAAATGTAATTCTTTCTGTTATTACCACGGTCTAATACTTTCTCTTTAAAGATCCTTGTAGTTGAAATTGATTTTGTTGCAACCATAGGGGTTTATTTATTTTGCCATGTTTTCTTCTTCATTTGTTTAATACAGTATTGAAGAAGGGGGTCTGTGGAGCTGAACCCCCTTCATTTCAGCTCTGGGGACCCCTTGGTTCCGGAGGTACTTACCTCCACAGTGGGTGCCGGTAGCTACTCCAGTGTTCATGTTTCGTCAGCTTTTCAAGGCTCCCAGGCCAATAGGAAGCTGTGACGTCATCAGGTGCAGCTTCCTATTGGCCCATGTGACGCGGGAGCTTTAAATTGCAGAAATATGCAGGAGATACCCGCACCCCCTTGGGAGGTAGGTGTCTCTGGAAGCAGGGGCTCTCAGAGCTGAAATTAACTGAGTTCAGTTTCGGAGACCCCCTGCTTCAAACCCGTGTTTAAAAAAAAAGAAGAATAAATGTAAAACACAATTGGTTGTGGTATTGTGTAAATGGTGTAATGCAATGTCTTATGTTATGAAAGCGCGAACGTGCCCTTTCTTAAAATGACATATCAAAGAAAGTGGGGGGCCATGCTGGTCCTTTCTTCCATGTAGTAACAAAGGAGAGAGGGGGGGTAGGTGGTATGATACCTTTCTTAGGACCAACAAATAGTTGATATGTTACAAGCTTTCAAACCTTGGGTAGGACACGATGAAGAATCCTGAGAGGTTCGAATGCTGGTAACATATCAACTACTTGTTCGTCCAATAAAAGGTATCATACTTTATTTTTATTTATTTATATATAAAAATGTTTTACCAGGAAGTAATACATTGAGAGTTACCTCTCGTTTTCAAGTATGTCCTGGGCACGGAGTTATAAAAAATACATGGTTACAATAAAAGAGCAGGGTTATACAGTCACTTCACAGACATTTCATGGACAGATAAAGTAGGAAAATTGGGTACAGGGATAAAGGGCTTGTGAGTTTCTGTTAGAAATAGAGCAGCTTTAACATCAACTAACATCAGCGAACGGCAGCAAACGGCTCATGCCCTTTGGCTGCACCAAAGGCTGTACGCCTTTGGGGCAACGCAGATACCACGGTCTCCCTCCTTTATTACTATATAGAAGAAAGGGAGGCAGATAAAAATGCTTCTAAGTCTACCCAACGCCAAAACTACCTCTGCAGCCTTCCGTTCCGGACATTGAGAGCATCTATCGATACCTTGTGACAGTTGCAGAGTTTAGAATATATCAGATGTATGGAAACATCCTAGACAGACTCTGATTTCAGTAATGTTAACACGAAAAAGACATAAATGTATTGTTTTTTAAATTGAAACTCTAAATCATTAAGGAATAAAATCTTTAATTCCCCCCCCCCCCTCTGCAATGTTCAATAGTGACATCTGTAGTTCATCTTGCCACTTAAATTTGCTATTTAGGATCGATCTTGCGGGCTTAACTTGTAATTAGTTACCAAAACACAGTTTGGGGCAGTGCTAGCCATCGGTTTTTACAAACGACTGTTTTTAAAGATGATATTGGTTAAATACTGCCCGAATCTTGGGTACAATATACTCTACCAGTGATCACATGCGGATTTTACCATTTCTGAAAAAGTTCAGTTGATCTGTTTCTGTGAAATCCTAAGAAGCGAGATCAGTTCTCAGCCCAGTCTGTGCTCAACGTGGGTTAATATGGGTTGGATGTGATCATTGGAAGACGTATGGTACGGTATTTGAGGACATTTGGTTAGCTAACATATTTGAACTGCAGTTGGCAGGCGTGTTTTCAGTCACTTAATGGTGCCCCTTGAGCTACGAGGGTGGTGTTCTAGGAGTCCCATACCTAACCGGTGAGCAATATCAAGCAGAGAAACGGTAAATCTGGCTTTTGGAAAAACAAACAAAGCGCTAATTCCTATGAAAACCACCTCGCTTGGCCTTTTTATTCAAGGGATCTGTTTCTCCAACCTCTCTGAGAATTGATATTTTTTTGGAACATGTAATTTAATGATTTCTCGCCTTGGTTACTATGTTGTTAAACTAAATGTATCTTTTCATAGCTTTATATAGTGTCACATGTGTCTAATTTAATGATGATTAGTGTATTTATTTTCTTTTTCCTTCATTCATTTCTTTCTTCTCTGTCTTTTTCATTTTCTATTGCCTTCTTTCTCTTTTAAAGCCTCTTATTGGTATCAATTTCAACTTACAATGTATATTTTACCCAATTTTCCCCGTTACCTACATTATACACAGTTTTTAAGAACCTACTTTCTTTGTGCTTTGTCTCTAGAGAAACAAGAAGCCGGCAGTGTTTTGATAAACCGGCGGGGCTAATTGTAGCCTTCATTCACTTTGTAGGGATGATCGGTTCCCCTCCTGGGACAATGCTTTCACTAACATAGTTAGTTAGTGCATGTTATGACTTGAGTCAAAGCTCGCTAAATCTCCATCAATGGTCCAATAACTCTTAGCAAAGCCCAAAATCAACGCACCAAGACCCTTCCTTGCTTTCCCTACCTTGTACTTTCTAATGGACTGATTTGTATAATTGGTCCGTTTACAATGAAACTTTTTAGGAACTACTGTGGGTCGCAGATGGGATCTCAAACCTCCCAACCGGCTGCAGCGTTCTGTTAACAAAGTAGAGGATACTTGGGCTGGGAGGGGGAGAGAGGGGGAGGGGTGGAGGGGAGAGAGGGGGAGGGGGGAGAGGAAAGTAAACAGGAAACTGATATCATAAAAATGAATAAACTCGTTATTCTGCCCAAAATTTACAGCAAATAAGAACTACTAGACCCACCAAGTTTGCCCATTTTGCTATCTATTGTGAAACCTAAGACCCTATATTATTGATCTTTTTCAAATTTAGCATAGCGTTACATCTCGCCGAAGCGTTTTTCTGGATTGCTAAACTGTATTAGGCCTCGGCCAAGGTTCTTGCTGGCGTGCGGAGGCGCGCTGAGGCTCAGGGAAAGCGGGTGCCTTAGCGCGCCGTCCGGGGGCGTGTTGGCGGTGTGTTGGCGGGCGGGCCAGAGCCCTCATTAAAATTTCCCTAAGACCTACGCTTCCGCGCGCTTGCGAAAGCGTAGGCGAGCCCCTACTAAAGCCGCTCTCATTGCGGCTGTAGGGGCTCACTGGTAAGTACCAGCGCGCCTCAGCACGGCTGACCATGCCCGAGGCCTTAGTCTCTGCCACCGCTGCGGGGAGACTGTTCTATATTTCCACCCCCTGTTCCATGAAGAAACATTCCCCACATTTCCCCTGAGCCTCCGTCCCACCTCCCAGCTTCAGCGCACATCTTGTTCTAGCGTTTCTGAGATAGGCTTCCCTCTTGTATGTTTGTGAAACCCTTTGATCGATGTGAAAGTTTTTAATTCTAGATCTCCTCTCCCTCCTCTCCTCCGAGCTGTAGCTGTTCCGTCCCTATGGTCTCTCCTGTTGAAACCGTAGTGATGTTCTAATTCTGGATACAGTATATCCTTTATTACATGGGTGCTTAACTCCAGTCCTCATGTCCCCACCAACTGGCCAGGTTTTCAGGATATCCACGCTTCAGCACAGGTGGCTCAATCAGTCCCTGCTTCTGCACAGGAGGCTCAGTCTTTGACTGAGCCTCTAATTGAGCCACATGCTGGGATATCCAGAAAACCTGACCTGTTCGGGGGGCTTGAGGACAGGAGTGTAGCACCCTTGAGTTATAGACAGTAATTTGCATATCACCAACATAGTCATTTCTGAAGGGCCAGGATACTGTATAAAGTATCCCCAACAGATAAGAAATACCGGCTGTCTGATTGCTCTGCCAAGGAATAATTGTGGATAAAGAAAGCTCCCTAAAGGTTTTAATGAGTTCGTCAACATGGAGTAGTTTTAATATTATCTGGAGTAATGATGCAATCTAGAAGGCATTCATTAGCCAGATGTGGGAAATCAAGCACAACTAGATTTTGGATATCCACACTGCAGCTTTTAGAACATGTACTTAGGCCGGAATTTTCTTTCACTCGAATACATGCGTGAAAAGCGTTACTTAAGAGTTTCAATGCAAAGTTCCAGGAAATATTCCTATGACAATAATTAAATATGTCTGTTTACAAAGTGTCACTAAGGAATCTATGTTCGCACACCAAATGTACAACGTCATTCCTTTCACAGAGCTGTAACCAAAAATATCAAATGGAAGTTATATACCTTGTGTCTGAGCTACAGTATTTGGATTTCTGACTCTAAACCGAAATGCTGCTGCTACAACAGTTACCATGGCAACCTTAAATGCAGAATCACTTCAAAGTTGCATCCATCTTTACAGCTTCTTGAAACAGCATGAGAACAGCATGGAAAATTACTTCAGTTTGGGACATGGAGTTACAATATTTCATCACACGCCCTATATTTCTTCCCTTCACTTCCACAGGGACCTACAATCCATTGCCAAGGAATTATACATATATACATGACTGATACTTTACTGTTACATCGCTGACAGGCTTTTTGTTTTTTGTTGTAAAGGTAGCGGAGTGTAAACGAACTATGGGAAAACTGTCGACAAGCAACTTCCAGTTTAATAGGGTGACATGGGTGTTCTGGCAAACCGGGCCTAGTGCAGCTGGAAACATAGCATGACATGCCCAGTGTGGTTGGAGAGTGGAAAGTTACCACCTGTCATTGCACACTGTTTACACTGTTTTTCGTATGAGACAAACGTCTAAAAATCAATTCTGGCAGTGAGTGTGAAGCAAAGTTTTTCAAAGTTCTGGATTCTCAGGGTGCAGTGCGGAGCTGTAGTTATTAGAGAGGATTAAGTCGCACAGCTGGTGAGCAGATGGAATGCTTGGTATTCAAAGCAGAAAGCAGTCAGAAACCAGAATTTGCAGAAAAAAACAAGCTGCTGCTTTATTAGATTATTTTATTTTTATTCTAAAATCATAACTTTACCAAGGTTTCCAGAATTCTCCAGTGCGCCATTGATTCACTTTACTGTTGGTAAGAGCAAAGAAGTCATATTTTTACTACCCTTACACAAAGACTTCTATTCTTTAGTATGCCGTCATATTTTTCACTGATTTTAAATTGTTTCCAGATCATCCTTTTAAAGCTTACACAAATCCGCTGCTCTCAGTGCGCATATCTTTATAGTAATATAGTCACTTTAACCATAAATGATATCCAAAAGACCATAGGAATTAATTTGTGTGTGGCTGGTCCCAAGGAGGGTCTTCATAGTCCTTGCAGGAACTAGACAATGGGAGTAGCACAGAGGCGCACTATATGGTGTAGCCCTTTATTATTAGAATAATAATAAGCATTCACACTCAAGTTCACATGGGCCTCCATCAATGTTCAAGGAACCAGCGGGCATTAGATGTTTGGGTCCCCTCGATTTGGTCCTCTCTCTCTCCACTCGCGTTCCATGCAGATGCTGGGGCGCTGGTTTGGAGGGACTGTCCCCACGTTGAGACCTGCTTGCAGCTACAGGATGTGGGGCGAGTAGTGGCCCGGGCAGAATCCCTCGATACCAGCGCTCCGGCGCCTGCGGGGAACGTGTGTGGTGAGAGAGAACCGCTGTGTAACGGGACCAACAGGAGACCCAGACAGTGGCAGCACTACCATATGTGCAGCCGGTTTCGGTTGCACTAGGGCCCAGCACCTTTAGGGGGTCCACCCTCCACAAGCCGGAACGCTGTTCCGACATTTATTTTAGCAGTTTTCTCAAGGCCCCTCTCTCTCCACAGCCACTTGCTGGGAACTACCTGTGAGCCCTTACCCGGCAGCAGCGGTGCCCACCCAAGGTGAACCTAACACAGAAATTAGGACCCACCGGAAGTCTGGCCCTACTTCTGCAGTCACAGCCTAAGTGGGGTGTCGCCACTGCCACGTAAGGACCCGCTCTACAGGTAGTGCCCCAGGGGCAGAGGGGGGTGTTTTTATTTTTAACTTGCACCGGGAACCACCCGCCCGTGGACGCAGACATTTCACGCACGTTGATTCCTTTGATGAAAGCACATGTAGAGCAGAGTGTGATTGCTTATGTTTTTTATTCTACGGTTATTCTAATAAAAGAATGCTTGAGTTTTATTCTGGAAAGCAGCCGTGCGGCGTGCCAGCTACGTGCCCCTTTTGATCACTTACACAGACTGTAGAATGACATACCGCTTGTGTAATTTGGTATCTTTTCTCCCAGGAGGTTAGCAATTAGAGCTCCCTGATTGGTAAACAAAGCAAAGGACTTATTCGAGAAACCCCCCCCACCCCCCCCACCTATACTGGTCATATGCTCAATAATAGGAACATGACCACAAGTTTGACTTGGTTGAAAAAGGTATGAGACAAAGGATTATACGTTCATTATGTTATCATACAATCGGCATTCAGAACACCCTCCTCACCTTCACTACCTTTGTACCATCATGTGGGGTCCACTGTAAATTCTCTTGACTTCCTTGCCGAGCCGCCGCTGTCTAATCCGGCATTGAAGCCTTGGTTGTTGGAGTCACCCTGTATACCCGCCGCTGATGACTAATCCAGGCACAAGAGACCAGAGTGGGAGGATCTCCGGACTGCGAGCGACGGGACTTAGCAGAGGCAGAGGTGCTCTCGCACTGTATGCATCTGTCTATTGCCCACATCCCTTTTCCCCCCCAACTTACGCACCTTCATTGAGGGGGTATTGCAGATCGGAGAGCTCTGCCCACCTTTCACCTCCAGATTTCTGGATCTGTGTGTGGAGCCCCTCAGGTTCCTCTCATCCCCAACCTCAGCTGTTTGGGGGACATGTTTCCGGCATGTTTCCCGCGGTATGCCGAGGAAGGGGCTGTACTCTCTTGTGCTCCCTATAGTCCACTACATCGCCCTCGTTGCCCGCCCTGATGCCACCTGGAGGCCGGTACTGGGTACTACCAGCAAACATGGGCCCTGGTGGAGGGAACTTTATTAATTTTCTAACTTATTTTGGCAAGCCAGCCTGTCACGGTGTAGGCCGTGGCGTGTTGGTAACGCCACACATATACCTTAAAGTGGCATTGACTCTGACGATTTTTGTTTTAATAAATGCAGCAGTTCCTTGTCTTTAATTATCTAAGCTGCCGATCGATCCGTTCTCCCGCGATCAAGTTGGCAAAAATCCTGCTTCCCAGGGGCACCCAATATGGCCGCCTATTTCAAAAGAGGCTGACTGAGTCAACGACTGAACCACTAATTGAGCGACCCATGCTGAAGCAGGGATATTCTTAAAGCATGACCTGTTGTTGACCCTTGAGGACTGGAGTTTTCCGCCCTCTGAACCAACTTGTTATATGGCATATAAATATATTTTTTATATTTGTCGTTTCCTCAACGCTCCCAGATATCCTCCTTGTAGTGGCTATCTTCCTGACCCTACTAACTATTTGGTAAGCTACATTGGATACATATCTGTGTATGCTTTTGAGTTACAAAAATATACATACGTCTCATGTTTGCTAGAATTAGCAGTCTAAGAATACTTTTTGTATCGACTCATCACTCTATTTGTGAATTGCTCTCCAACGTTTTCTCGACATAATGAAATCCCTCAGTATACTGCAGCCCCCCCCGCCCCCAGTAACGAGGGGATAAAAACACTAGAACCTTCATGGGTTGCTTTAACAGGGGCGGAGGGGCACACGAGTGAGGCTTTTTTTGCTTTTCAAGTTGGTTTAGCAGAGTCAATCGATGGACAACGTGCTCCGGCCAAACAGAATGTTATATTTGGCTGCAAATGCTCTGTAATCCGCACCAAGCTGAGGGCTCCCATTGAACACATTTATGTTGCTCACACTGAGTATTATCCTCGGGGAACGTTGAGATTGAGAGATTTTTGTTTTAATCCAGCCTTTGGGGCTTATACTAGTAGTTCGAAGTTGTCATTGCCAAACCACGCGGTTTGGCATAGGCAGAAGTAGCGGAATGAAATGTGAGGGAAAAAAACACTATTCTCTATTGCAACCCGCTTCTTCTAAACCGCTTCTCTAAAAAGTGATAAACCGTTCGGTTTACCAGCGAAAACGCACAGTTTGTACGTGGTCTAGGCTGCGGCCAGGCAGGGAGCGGGTGCGTTGGCGCCTGTGCGCTGCGCCCTGCTCGGCTGGGGGCGCGGCCACGACGTCACAGAGCTGGTTCGCCCTCATTGGGCGAACCGCTCACGTGCCGCGGTTGCGGGCGGCAAAATCAAATTTGCTTGCTCTAAGCGCCGAGCGGACGCAGGCGCCTGCTCACGCTGGCCACACACATTGCCACAATGTGTTTCATCGTGGCCAGCATGAGCGCGCCGGACCACTCAGCGCCACCCTAGCCGAGGCTTTAGAAGCGAGATGACCTGAGGCCTTGCTAACTCAATCCCCAGTCTGATTTATGGGGTTTCCTCTTTCGGCCAAACGCATATTTCAGGCGCTGGATGTAACTCGCAAAACCAATCTCGCCAGCCTTGTAGTGGTGTAGTGGTGTGAAGGAAAAATGTGCGTTTCTAGGAGAAGTTTGAATAATGAAGCTACGAGAATAGCAGTTTTAGTAAAAAAATATTGCAAGTTTGAGGCTTTTTTGACAAACCGATCGGATTGGTTGAGCCGGAGTGAAACTGCTTCTAACAAAGCCTTTTAGACACGGATTGGACGCGTGAGACAGGCTTATAGAATAGCAAAGCACGCCAATCTGCTTCTAAAGGACACTCTAGACGCGGTTTGTCACACTTTGGAGCAATGAGATTAGGTCCCTCTGTTTCTAGAAATATCCCATTGTTTTCCTTAGCATTTTTTTTCATTCTTATTTGATACGAGTGAGCGTCTTGTGAGTGAGCCATTGAGGTCAGAGGAGTGGAGGAAGGCTTGGACCAGGGGTTTTCAAACGGAGTGCGTACAGTAGGACATGCCTAAAGGGATCCCAGCATTCTACAGGTCATTTGAAAAATGTAGGAAATACAGAAGAATATACAATGTAAAGGATCTCAGACGCGCTATTAGAGAGGGTTGGGGTTCCTTACAATGCATCTGATCTCAGACGCGCTATTAGAGAGGGTTGGGGTTCCTTACAAGACGCGCTATTAGAGAGGGTTGGGGTTCCTTACAATGCATCTGATCACAGACGCGCTATTAGAGAGGGTTGGGGTTCGTTACAATGTATCTGATTTCAGACGCGCTATTAGAGAGGGTTGGGGTTTTGCAGAATATCACAATATAATTATAGGGTTCCTTAAGAAAATTAAAGGTTGGAAACCGCTGCGACTGTGATACTGCCGATTGAAGCAACATTGCGGGGAAATTGCCATTAAAGCTGCAGTTCGGGCAATATCCTGCATGTGTGTTTTTTTTAATAAATCAGTTCTGTAGTGAGAAAAAATACTTTTAGCATTTTCTGTTTTAAAAAAAACAACTTTGAAAGACCAATTTTCTTGTATTCTATTTTAACAGCCATTTGCTAAGGCACTGCCCCTTCATGTCCTGTCACAAGCCCTGGCACACCCCTCTGTCAGCCCTGCCCTCCCTCTAGCACTTGTCAGTGCCGGAGTGCTCATGAATATTCATGAGCTTCCACTGCCAGTCAAGCAGATTATAAACAAATCCCAGCTTTTAATATGTCACCAAATTTCGACCTATCAATACATGGAGAACGAATTGACCTGCAGCTATACAGTTCTTTAGCTAATTAGAGATTGCCCACATAAAACTATTGAAGTAAAAAAATAAATAAATAAAAAAAAAAAAGACTGAACTGCAGCTTTAAGATTTCTCACAGTTGCTCAGAAACAGGCTGATTAGCATACAAGTCTAAGGTAGCGAACACTAAATAACAGAAGGTATTAATGCTTTAAATATTGCTAGATCAGTCTAAATAAAGGGCGGACAACTTAAGTCCTTAAAGGCCACAAACAGATCAGATTTTCAGGATATCCCTGCTTCAGCAAAGATGGCTCAGTCAACTGATTGAGCCACCTGTGCTGAAGCTGGGATATCCTGAAAACCTGATCTGTTGGTGGCCCTTGAGGACTGGAGTTGGCCACTCCTGTCTGAATCTTGTGGCTGCGATGTTGAGAAGTATTTTCACATGGCGATCCAGGCTTGGAACAGCTGTGCTCTTGCTATAATAATTGGTTTTGCTCGTCCTGCTAGAGCATGTCACACTGTGCAGAGGCAGTTAGAGGGGGCTGTGTTACCTGCCATGGTGCATGTCAGAAGAATTGGGCATCACAAAAGAAGGAATGCATGAAGCACTGGTATGCTGAGGGCTCCTTGGGAACCGGATTCGGACGTCTCCGGAGTTTTACTAAGTGGTTCACACTGCTTCCAAATGAGACGACATTGCTTCGGCGACATAAAATTTTTCTTTTTATAAATTATGGTCATATTTGCCTCTTTCCCCTTCTACAGCTTTCAATATAGCAGACTGTGAAGGAGTTGGCAGAAACACTCATTTGGGTCCTTTTGATCATCTCTGTTCGCTCTGTTTATTTACAACGGAGCGAAGAAGGAACCTGATTCTCCCTGTGTCTCTAATTCCCTTACTTCTGTCTCCTTCCCTAGCGGTCACAGAGGGGGAAGTTGGACTCAAATATCTCACATAAGTAGGGTTGCCAGGCGGCTTCTCCAAAAATACTGGGCACAATGGTGAAAGGTGAGAAGCACTCGAGAGACACACACACACCGCTCTCACCTCTCCATGCTGTTTCCTCCTCTCTTTGGTCCCAACCTCAGGCTCCGGACACCACCTTGTGATTTTTTGCATTACCCAGCAGCAGCCAATCAGGATGGAGGAACCTGCCCGGCCCCCTAGCGACAGCCCTGCTCGGGGAAATGCTGCGGCCCCCCAAGCCGGTCAGATCACTATGTCCAGAGAGGTAATACCGGTATACACATACATGTCCAGTATTACCTGTACATTGTTACTGGACAGTCCAGTTCAATACTGGACACCTGGCAACCCTACGACATAAGTTGCCCCCTGTTCATTCACTTCTCTGCTTCCCTTCACCTACAATCCCTTTTCAATCGCCTTTTCTCCACCTCATCCACTTGTTGCGATGCTTGGAGGAGTGTATGGTGGGATTTGGTGAACCAGTAGTTTTCTCATTCTGCGGCTACACACACCGTATAGTTGGGGTCAGAAGGTAAAGGGGTTTCTCCCGCAGTCCCTGTCCTTCAGAAATCTCTGCAGAAGCATCTTATTTGTAGTCTGCGAGGACAAGCAAGATGCCAGCAAGGATATGTGGCACTGCTTCCTTATATGCTGCCCATACTGTTATGTTTTGTAATAAGAAGCAAAAAGTGAGCTTATTTATATGCCATTACCCAGAATCCTTTTCTGCGGTGGAAGAACGGTATGCTGTGCGGTTTTGTGGACCTGTCTCAGACATTTGAACGTGGTCATAAGAGTTCTTTATCAGTGCTGTACGCTGAAGGAGTTTTGTCACTTTTTTTGTTACTTCTCATAACTTATTTTTGTACTTCAGTAAAACAAAAAAAGACTCAGCTAGTTGTTAAGCGTATAAGTTGCCAGCCACTGGTTAAATGTCCTGACAGACCCAGGGATGTGTAAGAGAACTACTCCTAATTCTTTATTATCCTCTTGTATCTGCTATCTGTGTGAGGAATCCTAGTCCTGGAGGAAGCTAAGAGCTGCAGCCTCACAAAACGTTTACTGCCATGACAGGGATTTCTGCAGGAGTCGAGCTTTTCTTGCGAACGAGACATTTGAATTGCAGGGATCTTATGCTGATGTCACTACATTGGAATGTAGGGCTGTTGATACAATAAATCTGCACTGCAGCCAGCAGCTAAGTGTCTAGCTGGCACACACCATTTCAACTATGATAAACCACTGATAAAGCTAAAACATATGGTTCAGACACTGCTGATAGTAACAGCAACGATTTGTTTGGGCCAAACTCCGCCATCATAAGTCCGACTTTAAAGCACCGGCCCGTTCAAAAATATTCTGGCCATTTACTTATTCATAAATATACTTTCTAGATCAGTGGTCTCCAACCTTTTTTTGGTTAATGAACTCCAAGTGAAATTCTGAGGATCCCCCAACCATCTCTAATGGCAACTCTGAGATCAGATGTATTGTAAGGAACCCTCTCTAATAGGGATCAGATGCATTGTACATTCTTCTGTATTTCATACAATTTCCCAATGGCCAGAACATGGTAGGGAACCCTTTAGACATGCCAGTGGAACCCAAGGGTTCCTAGGAACCCTGGTTGAAAAACACTGTTCTAGATCTTCTATATGACATTGTAGCGATTTTCAATTAGGAAAAAATTTAGAACTTCCTAAAAATACAAATTCAGCACTTGTGAACAAGTGGCAACAGCAGAAAAATGGGCTTGTGTGTTTTTTTTTTTTTTTTTTTTTAGGAAAGCAAGAGAAATTCCTTAAAATACAAACATTAACCGTTTCACCGCTGTGACATTCTGCAGGACGATAGGGCTCATTAGGTCATCCTTTTTAAAAATGATAATGCTTGCAATCACTATGCTGTATTGTATAATGTTGTCTCGTATTGCATATCTTGTATACCATGCATGCATTCTTCAATAAAATACAAGTTATAAAAAAAAAAAATACAAACATTAACCGTTTCACCGCTGTGACATTCTGCAGGACGGTAAGGCTCATTAGGTCATCCTTTTTAAAAATGACAGTGCTATTGGGGATACAGGAATCCGAGTTCAGACATTGCTATCATGACATTCATGCTGCATTCTTATGCGTCAATGTATACATGTGCTTTGTGTCAAGTTCGCTTGCGTCCGTGAATGATTATAAATTCGTCAGGGCAACAAATTGGGAAGGACCGACACTGCTGTAATGGGAAGTTTGACATGTTGTGCCTGGAACTGTTGCTGTGTTCTCTTTTCTTAGCATCTGGATCGAGGGGACATTGACCCCTGAACTTCAGTGACGGGTGTAAAAAAGGAAACAAATATTAAGTTTGGTATATTCGATGGCAGCACCAGCTGATGCAAGAGAGAAGGATTGCATAAGATCCAAGAGCCGATTGCATCATCTTCATATCATCCTAAACATGTTAAAACTGCCACACATTGGAGTCTTTTTCATAAGTGGTTTTGCAGCTGCAAGCTTAACATTTTATTTTTTTTCAACTCCATTCAGTCGTGCTACTAAGAAAGCTGCTGGGAAAATCTGAGACCAGATTGACAAAATCCTTCTCAGCTCATAAGCCTGCAAAAGGGCCACACATGATCTCTTATCTCTCTTAGGGTTGCCAGGTGTCCAGTATTGAACCGGACTGTATTTTGACACTCTGTCCAGTGAAAAATTAAAGGTAATACTTGACATGTATGTGTATACCGGTATTACCTCTCTCGGAGTGTACGTGTATACCGGTATTACCTCTCTGGGCGTGTACGTGTATACCGGTATTACCTCTCTGGGCGTGTACGTGTATACCGGTATTACCTCTCTGGGCGTGCATGTGTATACCGGTATTACCTCTCTGTGCGTGTATGTGTATACCAGTATTACCTCTCTGGGCGTGTATGTGTATACCGGTATTACCTCTCTGGGAGTGTACGTGTATACCGGTATTACCTCTCTGGGCATGTACGTGTATACCGGTATTACCTCTCTGGGTGTGTACGTGTACACCGGCATTACCTCTCGTGTATGTGTATACCTGTATTACCTCTCTGGGCGTGTATGTGTATACCGGTATTACCTCACTGGTGTGTGTATGTGTATACCGGTATTACCTCTCTGGGCGTGTATGTGTATACCGGTATTACCTCTCTGGGCGTGTATGTGTATACCGGTGTTACCTCTCTGGGCGTGTATGTGTATACCGATATTACCTCTCTGGGCGTGTATGTGTATACCGGTATTACCTCACTGGTGTGTGTATGTGTATACCGGTATTACCTCTCTGGGCGTGTATGTGTATACGTCAGAGGTTCTTATGGTGCGCGGCACTCAGGAGGTTCTTAATTGGCGCTGGCACGTCAGAGGTTCTTATGGTGGCGCTGGCACGTCAGAGTTCTTATGGGCGCTGGCACGTCAAGGTTCTTATGGTGCCTGGCACGTCAGAGGTTCCTCTTATGGGGCCGCTGGCACGTCAGAGGTTTCTTATGGTGGCGCTGCACGGCGATCTGTGGCACTTCAGAGTTTCTTATAAACGGTGACATCGGCACGTCAGAGGTTCTTATATGCGGCTGGCACATCAGAGGTTCTTATGGCGGCGCTGGCATGTCAGAGGTTCTTATGGTGCGCTGGCGCCATCAGAGTGTTCTTATGGCGGCGCTGGCATGTCAGTAGTTTCTTATGGTGCGCTGGACTTCAGAGGTTCTTATGGCATGGCAACTGAGTCTACGGCTTGGCGCGTCAGAGGTTCTTATGTGGCGCGGCACGTCAGAGGTTCTTATGACGGGCGCTTGGCACGTCATAGGTTCTTATGGCGGCCGCATCGAGGTTCTATGTGGCCGGCCACAGGCGGCCTGGCACGTCAGAGGTTCTTATGACGGCGCTTGTGCACTTCAAGTTCTTATGGTGGCGCTGGCACGTCAAGGTTCTTATTACGGCGCTGGCACGTCAGAGGTTCTTATAACGGCTGTGCACGTCAGCAGGTTCTTATGGCGCCTGGCACATCAGAGGTTCTTATGGCGGCGCTGGCGATGCAGTCGTTCTTATGGCGTGCGCTGGTGGCACGTCAGAGGTTCTTAATGGCGGCGCTGGCACGTCAGATGTTCTTATGGCGCTGCGCTGGCACAGTTCTAGCGGGTCTTCTGAGCGTGGCGATAGTCACGTCAGAGTCTTATCATGAGGTTGTTATACGGCGCTCGTGATAGGTTACTTATAAACGTGCGCTTGCCGCACTGTCAAGGTTCTTATGTCGCTGGCACGTCAGAGGTTCTTATGCGGCCCGGCACATCGAAGATTCTTATAACGAGGCTGGCGCGTCAGAGTCTTATGGCGGCGCTGGCACGTATCAGAGGTTCTTATGTGCGGGCTGGCGAGCAAGGTTCTTATGGGGCGCTGGCAGCGTCAGAGGTTCTTATGGGCCGCTGGCAGACTTCAAGGCATTCTTATGGGGCCTGGCGCATCAGAGTTCTATAACGGGCTGGCACGTCAGAGGTTCTTATGGTGGCGCTGGCACGTCATAGGTTCTTATAACGGCGCTGGCACGTCAGAGGTTCTATGTACGGCGCTGGCACGTCAGAGGTTCTTATGGGCTGGCGTCGGGTGGCGCTCAGAGGTTCTTATAACGGCGCTGGGCGCGTCAAGAGGTTCTTATAACTGGCGGGCAGGCACGTCAGAGGTTCTTATGGTGGCGCTGGCACGTCAAGAGTTCTTATAACGGCGCTGGCACGTCAGAGGTTCTTATGACGGCGCTGGCACGTCAAGAGGTTCTTATGTGGCGCTGGCAGCATCAGATTCTTAATTCTGTTTATAACGGCGCTGGCACGTCAGAGGTTCTTATGACGCGCTGCGCTTCAGAGGTTTCTTAACGGCGCTGGCACGTCAGAGGTTCTTATGGTGGCGCTGGCACTCAGAGGTTACTTGATCACAGGCGCTGGCAGCTCAGAGTTCTTACGGCGCTGGCACGTCAGAGTTTCTTGCGGCGTCTGGGCACTTCAGAGGTTCTTATGGTGGCGCGGCACGTCAGAGGTTCTTATGGTGCGCTGGCACGTCAGAGGTTTTATACGGCTGGCACGTCAGATGTTCTTGATGGCGGGCGCTGCACGTCGAGAGTTCTTTGGTGTGCAGCTGGCACGTCAGAGGTTCTTGATGGCGGCGCTGCACGTCAAGAGGTTTTTATGGTGCGCTGCACGTCAGAGGTTCTTATGGTGGCGCTGGCACGTCAGAGGTTCTTATGGCGGCGCTGGCACGTCAGAGGTTCTTATGGTGGCGCTGGCACGTCAGAGGTTCTTATGGTGGCGCTGGCACGTCAGAGGTTCTTATAACGGCGCTGGCACGTCAGAGGTTCTTATGACTGCCCAGGCACGTCAGAGGTTCTTATGGCGGCGCTGGCACGTCAGAGGTTCTTATGGTGGCGCTGGCACGTCAAAGGTTCTTATGGTGGCGCTGGCATGTCGGAGGTTCTTATAACGGCCCAGGCACGTCAGAGGTTCTTATGACGACGCTGGCACGTCAGAGGTTCTTATAACGGCGCTGGCGCGTCAGAGGTTCTTATGGTGGCGCTGGCACGTCAGAGGTTCTTATGGTGGCGCTGGCACGTCAGAGGTTCTTATAACGGCGCTGGCACGTCAGAGGTTCTTATGACGGCGCTGGCACGTCAGAGGTTCTTATGGTGGCGCTGGCACGTCAGAGGTTCTTTTAACGGCGCTGGCACGTCAGAGGTTCTTATGGTGGCGCTGGCACGTCAGAGGTTCTTATGACAGCGCTGGCACGTCAGAGGTTCTTATGGTGGCGCTGGCACGTCAGAGGTTCTCAGAGGTTCTTATGATGGCGCTGGCACGTCAGAGTCTTAAACGCGTGGCCGTCAGAGTTCTTATATGGCGCTGGCACGTCAGAGGTTCTTATAACGGCTCTGGCACGTCAGAGGTTCTTATGGCGGTGCTGGCACCGTCAGAGGTTCTTTTTAAAATAAAAACGGCGCTGGGG
>CM071581.1:23377134-23408443 GCA_036426205.1 Ascaphus truei | reverse complement strand
CACGTCAGAGGTTCTTATGGTGGCGCTGGCGCATCAGAGGTTCTTATGGTGGCGCTGGCGCATCAGAGGTTCTTGCCTGTTTTGTAGGCATGATTGGGCTAACCTCTCTGACGGAGTGGCCGGCCAGACTGAAACAGTTCCCTTCCACGGTCAGTTCCGGCCAGTCGCAGTCCTGTGATTGAGTGCGTCCCGGTGCGCTAAAACGAAATGATTGTCCAATTAGTGGGCCTGTTTTGTGTAAAAAATAAAAATAAAATAACTGCCCATCGCTTTACTTTTCACACCCTAAATTTGCAAATCTAGTAAGCAAATGATAAACATAATAAATGGCAGATATTTGATGTCCGAGCGCATTCACACTCCAGGTTTTACAATATGTTTTTTAGTCGGCCTGCACCATTATCTTTATAAGAAAGTACTTGCAAAAGTCGGGAACCGTGAGTAATAGTAGGATTTTTTTTGTGTGCAACGTACTGCATTTAATTGAGTGACTTCCAGTAAATACGTTAAAAGCACGTCACAAGTTTAAAGCTGAAATCCCATGAGGGGATGTGCACAGACACATGACTTTTTCGCGGTGTTGGCGCACAGATGTGTCTGTAACAGTTTAAAGACAGTTCAGGCTGTCTGGAATAACCAGCCAATGCCAAATTTGTTCATACACTTATAGCCAAAAAATGAATTTGTTCTCAATGTTTCATCCTTTGTTAAAGCTCCAATACTACATTCCCCCCTTATATTTATATGTAAAATCCATTCTTACCTCAGCTGGTAATTGTTTGGTGCTCCTTTTATAAATCTGTAAAAATCCTGTTTGTGTGGCTAACGAAATGGCCGCCTTCTAACTCTGTGCTGCAGTCTGTGAAATGCTGCAGCTGATATGTAACATTATATTAGTGTAACACATTATTGTTACAGCTTTCAGAGCAATAGACAGTCTGCTGTTTGGAACACAGCAATAGATCTGTTTGGGATACTTTGCTGCCAAAGGGCAGAGCTTAAAAAGGAGTGTGAGAGATGGTTTCAAAAGAGAAAGTGGAGATGACTTTCTAAGTGGTTGCTATAGAAACAAAAGGAGGATCAGTAGATTAAAAAAAATCATAAAAAAATCGCATTAGGAGTTTACAAATGCAGACAGTATTATCTTCAACAACTACAAGCCACTGGGTCCTACCATTGACAGGTATGGTCTCAAGTATCACCAAAATGTAGATCAGGGGTGCGCAAACTGGGGGGGTGCGTGGGCTTTTGTTGGGGGGGCGCGGCGGTTGCAGTGACCCTGCACTCTTCCCCGAGTTAAATGCCTGCGGTCCGTGCGAGGCCTCTGCAACCTCAACTTACCGGGGTTCTGTAGTCTTCTAGACGCGTCACCATGGCAACAGGGGTGTGAAATGACGCTGCTGGGTCATGTGACGTACACGTCGCCATGGTAACGCACGTCAAATGATGCTGCATGGTCATGTGAAGTGGCGTCACATGACCCGCGGCGTCATTTGACGCCGGGTCACAGAGAAGGGGCGCGCGAGGGCTTGGGCTTTCACACAAAGGGGCGCAGCTCCAAAACTTTGCGCACCCCTGATGGAGATGACACCCAGCTGCATGTGACTGTTACTCCAGGTGCGCCCTCTCACTTAGATATCATTGAAGCTTGCATGGCAGATATAAGAACATGGATGGATGACAGTTGGTTAAAACTAAACATGGACAAGACAGAGACTATCAGAGACGATCAGAACCCAATGTATAAACTGAAGGACAGAGAAACATCCAAATCCAAGACCACTCTACATCACCCTCCAAGACAGGGCATAGTCCTGGCATCACGTTTTGACACCAATACAATGGAAGAGCGCGTTGAACAGACTGTCAAGTCCTGCCTCTACCATCTCCGCTCCGTCAAGAGACTAGAGACTTTACTTGGGAATGGAGACTTGTGGAAGGTCACCCACACCCTGCTCACCTCCAAACGTGACTATGGCAAGCCTGGTTTGCTAAACAGCCGGATCAATCGTTGCCAGAATACCACAGCTAGAGCCATCAGAAAACTGGGCCGATATGGTTACATTAGGGGAACCCTGATATAGCGTCACTGACTCCCAATCAACCAGTCAATCGAGTGCAAAGTCCTCTCTACAATCTATAAGGCCATGCATGACCTAGCACCACCATGCGTCTCGTAATGCATCACTATATCAGCAATCAAACTGCTCAGATTAACCAACAACATATGGCTTGGTGCTCCTCCATTCAAATTCACCAGAATTGGTTAAAGTGCTCATCAAAGGGCCCCGGCTCTGGAACATATACTCCCTATTGACATTAGGAAAGCTCTCACCTTCCAGGCTTTCAAGAAACCACCTAAGACTCACCTCTTCTTTAAAACATTTGGGTACACGCCTCAATTGCTCACCATATGGATTAGTGGTGTGAAACCCTTGGGTAATCAGCATGATAAAACAATAACATTCATTGATTGATTGAAAAGAGTAGGATGAAATCGATCAGCTTTTTACATTTGCATTGAATGCTTCTCTTTACCTAAAAGGTGTGGGGTTGTATTTACTAAGTGGATCTCTGCCTGGTTCCAGACGATACCGTACACTCCATTCAGTTGCATGGACCATAACGTACAGTACCTTATGAAATTGCATTGCTTAGTAATTGTAGTCGGCAAAACAAAACCTGAAGAACGTAGAAATATGTTTAACTCCCAAATTAGATTTATATCTGTAGAAATGTATAACTGATTCCAAATCTAACGTTCTAAGAATATTTATTTGGAGAAATGTAGGTCAACGTGGTAGCTACATCAGCCCCAGATAATCCTTTGTTCTTATTTTGTTACAGAGTATGAATCGGAGACAAAGAAGACTCCTGATATCCTTTCAGGGATTGAGAAACTAATGGTACGTTTTCTGACTGACCTTGTCTAATCACAAGAATACCTTTTTTTGTTGTTGCTTTAGCATTGTATAGCTTTTTTTTCCTATGCAGTATGTAGCAGAGGGGATTAATGTGCCGTGGCATGTCTCCAATACAGGAACGAAAGTCGATTGTTCTTGTTTCCCAACCACACAAATCACCCTTTGTCTTTCTATCCCAGGTAGAACGCATTGCCAGGTAGCGTTTTTGCAGCTGTATTTGCCTGGGAGAAAGCTAGATTCCTGCGCTGGCAGAATTACTCAAACCGGTTGCGTGGACGTGTCATATATTTGAAGGGTATTTGTAACCGGTTACCAGATTTTTCAAGCTCATGAGAGATAAAATCGCTAGATTTAAAGACGATTACTTACCTGTGACTTACTTTACTTACCGTAGGCAGCAACCAGCCTCGCACTGAGGGCAAAACAGCTGTCTGTGAGTAGAGTTACTGGCTCTGCACTTCGTTAACCCCGGCTGTGCTGAAAAGCGGTGTAATACGGAAGGCATGAGATCATAGGGGTCCATGTTAACATGGATGAGAAGTAAAGAGTGACGCACTGTGCTCATTTGCATGCCATTACCCAGAATCCCTGGCTGCAGTTGAAACAATGTTTGCTAAGCGATAATAGGGAAAGACAGGGTTGCAGACCAGTCTTGAGACGTGCAAATGCACCACAGGTGATATTTGTCGTTACTTACCTGTGACTGAAATACAGAGCATGAAAATGGAAAGTTGCAGATTCATGCTGTTTCATCATCCCATAACCTGATTTTTGATAGTAGACTTCTCACCTAGCTAAGCTTGGGCCTGGAACACCACTTAAGTGGTAGAATGTTGTAGACATGCATCTCATATGAAAGAATACAGTGTGCATCTGAATAAACCACTAATACTATAAATTACTAGTGTAAGTATAAAAACACCCTTGTATTAACCCTAATAGAGTGAATACTACGTGGAAACATAGACAATACGTATCATTGGGCGGTTGCAGCTGTATCAAGCGAGGTGGCTCAGCACTCCGATAGCACTAGACAATGAAGAAAAAAAGAACAGCGCAAACCGCAATAGTGAAGTAAATCAAAATAGATTTAGTATATAAAAGGCGAGTATTCTGCGTACATTTAAAAAATAGATCATAGGCATGTAGTGTAAAGTTTACACGACAGGTTACCACACGATCGAACTGCGGCAGATGGAGCAGGCCCTCTGGCGACTTTGGGCTGGAATCGTGACGTCAGCTCTGCGACCCGTGCGGGGGGCGCACTGTGAGTGTCGTCTTCCTCTTGGGCCGGATCTCCTCGATGGAAGCTCCCTCTCAGGGGCGGCAGCGTCACGGACCCGCGGTGCAGTGCAGCATCGCCGCTCGTTGGTTAGGGGCCGAGTGATGACGGAGGTCCCTTGCGCATGCGTGGTGCGCAGAAGTAGTCTCAATGGTAGAGGGCTCAGATAAAGCCTTACAGTGGCACTTGGGCTCACGGCAAAGTCCCGATTAGAGTACTGGTGTCCAAATCGAAAGTTCAGTGCACAGAAATGAAGCACAGGGAATATCCCCTGATGAAGTGGCGTTTACAGCAACGAAACGCGTAGGATTATTGTTTTAAAGTTACCAGTGCTTATCTAGCCTTTATGCCACTTGTGCTTCATTTCTGTGCACTGAACTTTCGATTTGGACACCAGTACTCTAATCGGGACTTCGCCGTGAGCCCAAGTGCCACTGTAAGGCTTTCTCTGAGCCCTCTACCATTGAGACTACTTCTGCGCACCACGCATGCGCAAGGGACCTCCGTCATCACTCGGCCCCTAACCGACGAGCGGCGATGCTGCACTGCACCGCGGGTCCGTGACGCTGCCACCCCTGAGAGGGAGCTTCCATCGAGGAGATCCGGCCCAAGAGGAAGACGACACTCACAGTGCGCCCCCCGCACGGGTCACGGAGCTGACGTCACGATTCCAGACCAAAATCGCCGGAGGGCCTGCTCCATCTGCCGCAGTTCGATCGTGTGGTAACCTGTTGTGTAAACTTTACACTAAACGCCTATGATCTATTTTTTAAATGTATGCACAATACTCGCCTTTTATATACTAAATCTATTTTGATTTTCTTCACTATTGCGGTTTGCGCTGTTGTTTTCATGTATCTCAAATAAATGGTAAGACAGTCACAGTCGGTATTACCTCACATATTCAGGACATTTTCACGTGTATTTGGTTTTTGGATTTTTAAATAATTGTGGAAAAACAGCTTCAAATAAACGGGATATTTAAAAAAATAAATAATTTTTTTTTAACTTTTTCTCAAATGGTTGCCGGTTCTTACATGAAAAAATTCAACATTTTGCCCAGTTTCTTTAAAAAAAAAAAATGAAATAAAAATAATTAGAGGATGAGCCTTTTTCTCGGGTCTTGGCTGTAATTTTGCTCACATTCGAAAAACATTTCTCTGAAGTTCCTTTTTAGCCTGAACTTTAAAGGTTTTACACACCTCACGTTACCGCAGTGAGGATAGACGCAAGCCTTTTTTCTTTCTTTCCTCTCTTGTATTCCTGTCAAGGCTTGTGATAACTGAGGTAACGACAATTAAAATGCCTGACGTGTACTCAGAACAAAACACCAGGCACAGGCCCAAATCCTTAATTAAGGATATTAAGTAGAAAAGGAACATTGCCCATGAGAATGTAAAATGACAATCATCTATCGCCGATGCATGTTTTCATTACGACTTTGGACATGTTTCAATGTCAATGTGGCACATATTTTTCCTCAAGAGTCTTATCTTCAGGAAGTAGAATTCACATCTCTAATATCCTCTTAATTATTCCCATCTCTATGTACTTGCTATTTGCTAATAAACTCTGCGCTTTCTGTTTCCTAGTAAATGGTTTTGGCAAATTTCAGTTTTAACCCCATCACTGCATCACTGGCCTCTCTGGATGTCCTCTCTGGCATGGAAGGTGTTAATGGGCAAGGTTGTTTCAGAATTCCAAATAATACTGTGTCGGTATATCTCATGTTTATAGTAAAATGATTAGTATATCAAAAGCAGCCATGCAAGGCCAAGAAAACAAACAACCCAAATAATAATGAAAACATCTAAAAGCAAGAAAGGGTTACCAGGGGTGCATCACGCCAATGACGCACCCTAGCACTGCCAAATGCAGCACAATTTCAGCGGCAGGCAAAGGCACACATCTGCTGTCTGCGCAACGCGCACACTAACTGGACTTAACCACAACGTCATGCAAAGTGACCTACCTTTGTTATAACCTCAAGCCTGTTCTCTACTGTGGCCTCATGTTAATGTTACTCTCCCTATCCACTACAAACCACATTATCCCTCCAGCCCCACAACCAATAACATCATACAGCCTGGACTACTCAAAATTATCTACTGAAAGTTGGTGCAGAGCTCTGAAAACCAGCACACCAACCACCACTCGTTCTAATGGCAAACACCGCAAACTTACAGCCTGCAAACAACGACTCAAATCGCTATTTAGACTGTTACACTCGTTAGCAGGGGATATTAAACTGAACACAGGCCCTCCCTTACCAACACTGTTCCATACTCCTGAGAATGCCGCTTTTAAATTCCAAAAGGGCTATCTATCTGTCACCCACATAAATATCTGTAGCTTGTTGGCCAAACTGGATGAAATAAGGGCATGGTGCCTTCTGCTTAAACCAAAAGCCATCATTCTCACAGAAACATGCTAACTCCAAAAAAACCCTATGCAACTCTCAACATTCAGGGATACTCCATTTCTAGGAAAGAAAGGTCAAAGAGAGGAGGAGGGGTGTTACTTTCTATTGAAGACTCCTTGCAATGTACGCTGCTACCTTAAATTGTCCCCCAAGCCCACCTTCTTTTTAAATCCTAGTTGGCTAAATTTGCCCCCCTTTCTCTAAGCACATTCGTTTTGCTGGCATCTACTGCCGCCCCTCTACAGCCCCACTACAAACCCTGACTGATATCACTACGTTTATTGGCTCAATTTCCTCTCTGAATGGGAAGTGTGAGCTGTTCGTTCTTTTAGGTTATTTCAAACTCAGTTGGTTTGACCCTAAAAACAACAAAATCCAGACATAACTCAAGTCACTAAACCTAACCCAACTAATTTCCCAACCCACACGGACAAACCTAAAATCTCAAAACCATTCCTTGCCAGACTGGATTCTATCCTCTAGTCCCAACAGAATTCAATCCTCTGATATCCTACCGGACATTGTCAGTGGCCATGCAATAGTGTACTGTGTAAGCAAAATCAGACCACCCTAAAGTTGTACTCACTAGAACATTTAGAAACTTGAACCCACAACAGTTTCTAGCTGATCTTACCAACTGCCCTTGGTACAGAATCGACTTGATATCTGACCCCAATTCTGTGCTTCATTATTTCCAGAGTTCTTAAAACTCGGTGACACCCATGCTATGCTACACAGAATAAAGGTGCAGGGGGGTCCATCTTCCATGGGTTATAACCGAACCTTATTGCACTTTACAAGTTTAGGGATGGCTTGTGGAAAAGATACAAAGTAACTGGCACTACCAAGGATCTTAATGACTACAGATACCTGCGGAATACTTGCACAAGGCAAACAAGCCCAATAGTACACTGAGAATACTTATCCAAATACATCAAATCCAGCAAACCTCTGGAAGGTCAGCAACAATATACTCCAGGCTTCTAGACATCAACAACCATCTAATATCAAAACGGATGATACTACTTTGACAAATCCCACTGACATTGCAAACACATTCAATTAATATTTTGTGGGGTGTGCTACTTCCCTACTATCAATGCGCAACCCGAACTACAAACATGAAGTTCAATCTGGGAGAACCTCTACAGCCTCACCCTCCCAACAGTGCTCACAGTTTTCAATTTGTCCCAGTGTCTGAAGAGGGGATTACACAAGTGCTCCTCAAATTAAAACTAAGAAGCCAATGTTGACCTGACCTAGTGCAATCAAAGTTTCTACGACGTGGTGCCCCAGCCATTGCGATACTGCTTGCTTCCCTAATCAACTCTATTTTGTCTACAGGACATATCCATAAGACCTGGAAAACTGCCAGAGTTGTCCCAATCTTCAAAAGTGGGGACAAAACACTGTCTCAAACTACAGGCCTATATCTCTTCTCCCATTACTATCTAAGGTCATGGGAAAATGTGTTCACTCACAATTAAGCGATTACTATACCAAGACAAATTTCCCTAGCCAATTCCAAGCTGGCTTTCACCCAAAACACTCCACGGTAACTACTCTCCTAAAAGTTTGCAATTAGATCCAGTGTGGAATGGAACTCAGACAACTCACTGGTGCAATATTCCTAGATTCTGCAATAGCTTTTGATACTGTTGATCATGTTATCTTGTTAAACAAGCTCCAGTGCTCTGAAATAAGGGAACACGCTTTAAACTGGTTTCACTCCTACCTATCAGGTAGATACTAACATCTCAGGCTCTAACGCCATCCCCTTGAATGTCACTTGCGGTGTCCCGCAAGGCTCTGTTCTGGGGCCCCTACTCTTTTCAGTCTTCAGTGAGCTACCTACAGCTTGTAAGGGAGCTTCAATTCACATGTATGCGGAGGACACATTCCTATATGCACACAGCCCAAGCCTCTCCGACCTTAAACACATACTTCAATCTGAGTTTTTGAGACTTGAAAATTGGATTTCCAAAAACAAACTGTTTTTAAACACTAACAAGACTGTAACAATGGTATTTGGGACCAAGGCTAAATTTCTAAAGCTACTAATGATGGAGCTTCAGATCAGAACCAACTCTAATACCATCCGAGCCCCTGTTAATAGTTTTAAATACTTGGGCATAGGGGTTGACTCCCTTTTAACATTTGGGTTGCACATTGATACCTTGACATCCAAAACCTATGCTGAACTAGGTGTACTTTATAGGAACAAATCCTCTCTAAGCCCACTTGTCAGAAAGCGCATCGCACAGCAGATGCTAATGCCAATTATAGACTATGGGAACATAGTATATGGTACAGCACCACAAACCCACCTTAGCAAACTAGACACCCTCTACAACTTAATATACCACTTTTTCCTACAATGTAACTACAACACTCATCACTACGAAATGCTCAAAGAACTAGATTGGCCATCACTTGATTGTAGACGCAAAATTCATTTTTCCTGTCTTACCTACAAATACTTTCTGGGCAAGCTACCCACCTATCTGAACAAGCTCCTCACCCCTACCACACGCAGCACTTATCACCTGAGATCTGACTCCAAAAGACTGTTCATGGTCCCAAGGTTCAACAAAGAGAATCCATCTGCTCCTCTTACCCTGCACCCCAAAACTGGAACAATCTACCTGAGATTCTCAAAGCCGCCACCGGTACAAATTCTTTCAAAATTAAACCTGTCTTACATTTTAATCTTGTCTGTAACTGCTACATACGCCTATAATATATATTATCTTTAACTGTGCATGTAATATCTGTAAATATAATGTGTAACCTCTGTTCTTTTAATGTAACCATGTACTGTATTGTCATTATAACTCTGTGCCCAGCACATACTTGAAAACGAGAGGTTAATGAGAGGTTAAATAAAATAAATAAATGACAGCATACCAAGAAGTCCAGAGCACATATATCATTAGAAAAAATGCAAGTAGACTTAATGTTACACGGTCACCCACATTTTGGTTGACCCTGATGAAGATCCTTTTGGACCGAAACGTCGAGGATCATGTTAAAAACAGCCTTTTTTCCTAATGAAGAGGGCTTTGGACATTCTGGTATGTTGAAATGTTTACCAGTAAGGCTTCGTCCATGCTGCCTGCTCGCGAGCGCGAGACGGAGCGCCGTGACGCGTGCTTGCAGCAGGGGCGATTCCTGGACTGTAGCTGGGCATGATTTGGAGCGTTGAGGGGGCGTGGTCGTGACATCACAGAGCTGGCTCGCCCTCATTGGGCGAACCGCTCACGTGACCTGGCCATCCCATGGCAAAGACAGTACATGCGTTTGTGTCCAATCTGGAAAAGATTGGGACCTGTATGTACTATGCCAGGGGTCTCCAAACTCAGTCCTCAAGAGCCGCCAACAGACCGGCATTTATGGATATCCCTGTTTCAGCACAGGTGGCTCAATCAGTGGCTCAGTCTTTGACTGAGCCACCTGTGCTGAAGCAGGGATATCCATAAAAACCGGCCTGTTGGCGGCTCTTGAGGACTGAGTTTGGAGACCCCTGGACTATGCAGTCTTCTGCCATCAAAACACCTTACTGCCCATCATCTTGAATATCTGCGGTGTGTTTTCCAGGAGACTGCTTGGTACATCTGGCCAGCGTCGCAGAGAACCTGCCTTCTGCAAGTAAACAATACGTCACCGGATTAAATATTTCAGTACGCTGCTGTTTACTTGCACCCTTTGTTTTTTTCCTTTTCCAGAAGGTAGTGTTTACTGCTCTCCTTATTAAGGATGTTTTCTATTTATAGGAGATGTATTATTCATGCCGTCATAATGACTAAACACATATTTTTGAAGGACCCTGTGCTAATGATTCTGCAATTTGCTGCAAGCCTCTTTATGAAATAAGCGGATGCATTAGAACAGGGGGTGATCGATCGGCAAAGATCCTGCTTCCCAGGGTTCACTAAATGGCCGCCTTTCAGTTTCTATTAATCCTTCAGTCAGTGTAACTCAGCAGCGACAATGTATTCTTGTTTTACTAGGTTAACATTATCTATTGTTACAGTTTGCAGCTCAACCTGCTGGGGATATTGGCAACAAATGATCACAAACAGGAAAGTGTTGCAAATATCTTGCACTGCTGGGGAGGTGGGCTAAAGAATGCTATAGAAATCAAAGGATACTCATTATATTAAAACTCATTAAAAGGGCATTAAGAGTTGAATAAATAAAACATTTTTAGTAAGTATTATCTAATACTACAGAACTGATTTATTATAAAAAATAAAAAAACACACATGTAGGATATTGCATAAATTGCTTCTTTAAAACATTTTAAGAATGTATAGACTCATATTGATTTTTGTTTTTAAAATATATATAAATCTATATCTTAATATGGCCGGGTCTTGCATGCTGACAGCTGTAAGGAATTAAAATAACACCAGCTCATGCGCTCGCCGTTATTTTCCGTTTCAAGCGATGTAGTATTATCACCTGCAGGATTGTGGTAACGGGGGGACAATGACTTTCTTCCTAACAGTGTTCCTTCTTTCTTCTTCTTGTTCAGGTTTCCAGCATTCAATCCCGAACGGCTTTAGTCACGTGGTCCCCTCCCAACGGTGGCTTTCTAAGCGGAGATAAGCACAGTAACGGCCTTTCTTACTCCTGCAGTTATGAGGTGGCCTTATCAGACAAAGGGAGAGATGGAAAGTACAAGATTATTTACAGGTAAATAACGTATCATGCCAACGTGGACTATAAATTAGGCAATTATGGTAACTTTACCGGAAAACAAACAGATGTTGTGCAGGGTAAAATGGAGTCCCCTTTGAAAGCCTGGAAGCAGTGGTGAATTTCCCATTAGGCGCGATAGGCCCGGGCTTAGGGTGGCGGCAAATGTTCTTCCTCCCCCCCCCCATATACAGAGGCCCACGCTCTCATCCCCACTGATTGCCGGGGGAGAGCGTGGGGTCTCTGTAAAGGTCTCTTACCTTCTCCTTCGCGTCACCCTCCTCCTTCTACAGCATCACGGCGTCAACTGACGCTGTGACATCACATAGCGACGCCTTGCCGTGCCAATGTGTTCACACAGCATCACAACACGCTGCCGCGCGACGCTGCAGAAGAGGTACTAAGGGCGGCAAAATGTTAAATCCACCACTGCCTGGAGCGTATTATTTTGCCGGCCCTCGGCACTGAGCAGTTGATATCCAGCCCCCTGTATTACTCTCTCATACTAATGGTGTGCTCAGAACTGGGGGCAGATGTCAAATATTCTATTTCCCGTTCGTATTTCTCACTCTTGATGTACAATTTGTTTCTGTAGTGGAGAAGAATTGGAGTGTCACCTGAAAGAGCTCAGGCCGGCCGCGGATTATCACGTCAGGTGCGTTGTACTCTTGGAATGTTACCGGTGGTAATTACAATACCGGAATACACATTGGCGGTTCAGTGATGGGAATGGCTAATACCTGCAGTATTACTGTGGCGCTGTCCAATACACGTGGGATATTTTGCTTACCATGGTTTGGTCAACGAGATCATCTTCATTGCAAGGGTATTTTTATTTATTTATTTTAAATTCTTTATCAAAAATGACAACATTTTAAAAACAGAACATTTCGCTAATGAATAACAAGATCTAGATATAGTAGTATAAGTAATACGTATGCAACGGAGCACACGGAACTACTGAAAGTAGCATACAGCAGGGGTGCTCCAGTCCTCAAGCCCCCCCTCACTCCCCCAACAAGTCAGATTTTCAGGCTATCACTGCTTCAGCACAGTTGGCTCACTCAGTCCTTGCTTCAGCACAGGTGGCGCAATCAGAGGCTCAGTCTTTGGCTGAGCCACCTGTTCTGAAGCTGGAATATCCTGAAAACCTGTCCTGTTGGAGAGGGATTGAGGACTGGAGTTGAGCACCCCCTGGTGTACAGTATGGGTTCCCACACAGACTCACCAGTCGCCTGTGACTATGTTGTACTATTCATCAGACTGCTTTGCAGGGCGCGAACCCCCCAAACATGCCTCTTTTCTCTTAAGAGAAATACCGCTGTATGACAGAAGTTAGACTCCCTGGGACTCGGGCTGGTCGCGTTCATCACGGTATTGAAAGGAATCCCTGGCTAATGGGATTACAGCTTGCACAGTGAATACTATTGGGGCCTAAGGCACAGACAAGTGTCTGCACTTATATTCCATGTTTGTACAGGACGGTGTCTGCAGATACCGCTCGAGGTTTGCAAGAACGGTTTTTTTATATAAGTAATAAAGCTGATATGTCAGATAAGCAAAAAACGTACTCTCCAAGCAGATTAAACCCTGTTATCTTCACTGAGAGCTGGGGCCGGCGTGATGGCAGTGCCAACAATTAAACTGATTGCAGGGGGACAGCGTGGGGCATCTGTAAATCTCTCCCCGCCCCCCCCCCCTCATCATTATGGCTCTGCAAGGTCAAATGGCGTCGCGTTGCCATGACAATGGGGACGCCTCGTGATGTCGCGGGGCCATGAGGCGTCATGTTGCCATGATAACGGGACACCCTGTGATGCTGCATTGCCATGACAACGTGATGCCGAATGGCCCATGACATCACGTGGTGTCCCGTTGTCATGGCAACGCAACGCCTTTTGACCTCGCGGAGCCAGAATAACCGGAGCCTTCAGGGGGAGAGGCCAGGAGGAGATGAGATGCCGGAAGGAGATGTGCCGGCGGAAAATTAAAGAGCCGAGGCCCCGCACGTGTCACTGCGCCGAGCCCCGCAAACATCCCAGCCGCCCGGTTTAAGGGAAAGGTTTTGCATGAAAATGAAATAACTGAAGCCGCTGATTTGCCACCGGTCATTTCATGCAGTTTGCCAGGCACCAGGCCGGTATCTTCCCGATTATTGTCTTATTAGAAAGCACCCCACATTCCCGTCTCCCTCTCGAGCGTTCTTGTATACCTTGGGAAGAAATTTCTTTCACCCTTTTGCTTCTGTGAGCCCTCAACCGTTTATCCTGCACGTGTAGGGTTACCAGACGTCCCGTATATATACGGGATTGTCCCTTATTTCATTGACTTGTCCCGGAAAGGTCTGTCGGGGCGCATAACTGTCCCATATTTTAGCGCCTTCACGGAAAATGCCTGAACTTAAAATGACTGTAAGGAAATCAGTCATAAAAACCGAATACATTTCTACTTGAGTGTAATAGTGACCTTTTCTGATAGAGTCACCGTACTATACTTATTAAAATAATAAAGTTAGAACACTGCCCGGTCATCTCATAATACCACGGCACTTGCCTCTATAGGCGTTACTTTCTCTCCCACCCCTATAGGCGTTACTCAGTGCGCGTCTTTCCCCGCCCGCCAAGCGCAGAGAGGATAAAAAACAAAGAATATCGCTGTCACGCGGGAGGTACCATTCAGCGCGAAACGTTTGCAAATCATTCATCCCGCATTATGACGTCACACTCTTGCCGTTCTTTGCAAACTCACAAACATGGGTTCGTTGATAATGAGAAGTTTATTGCAAAGTATGAACATACCCATTCAAAAGTCTGTAAGACTCTCTGCCAGGGAGTGCCCAAAACAGCCTTTTTATACATTTTTGATTCCTTTGTTCAAAATAGGTTACCAGGCAGAATTTACTAACCACTCCTTAATTCTTAAACCAATCCTCTTACAGATCATTAAAACCGGTTTAAAACTGGCTTAAAACAGTTCTCTATAGAAACCAGGTACAACCTTACACCAGGAATGTGGGCGTAAACTACAGACACAGTCGTAAATCTACTGTGCGCAAAACACATTCAAACCACACACACTCACTCTTACACACACAATGGAGACTGAAAACATAACAGACAAAATGCAAACAGAACATCGCCTTCAATCCTTCTCCAGAGACCCCCCCAGTCCATTTCAGTAATATATTCATTTCAACAGTATACTCATTTCAGCAATATTACTTCCTCACTCATACTGGATTCCGGTGCCCTATATTATAAAAATGTATGCATGTGTGTATGCTCATGCTACACATGAGCTGTGCACTGATTATAAGAATGGGGTTCAGTTAACCTAGGGGGATTAGTTATTTGTGGATAAGGTTTATCTGCTTACAAAGAAAATATCCAACATGAGAAACAAAAATAAGTCCAAATAACTTTTCTGTATCCTTTTAAGTTACAGAGGATTTATTGTGGCGTGGTCTGTTGTGAACAAAACTGACAGTATGCAGTCAACTAGTGTAGTATTAAATATTATTATGGGATCCAAGATCATCCCGCCCTAGACATACTGTAGAAGCAGAACTGCAAGACAAAGGCACTGTCCTTCATCGTCCGTTTACACATTGTGATGGCTTTAGGTGAGCATCACATGCAGAAGGTAGTTTGGCATACAGATTAAACCCATATAGGAACGGCTCCATCTTCACATTTTCCAATTTAGGTGTCTAAATAGTTTTGGAGTATGAAATTCTTGTAAAATTGCAATCTTCTGATTTTTTTTTAAACATGTTGATGTTAGGTCAGTGAGCCACAGGCTTAGGAAATTCATTTATCATTTTGGAAGAATTGAAATGTAATTGAAAAAGTTTTCTACATTTTGTATAGGTGACAATTAATGATAATTTCTAGAGAACAAATGCAAAATGAAATCTATATATATTCCAACTCCATTCCTCCACCAACTGGCCACTTATTAGGGATATCCGTAATTCTGACTGAGCCACTTATTGAACCACCTGTGCTGAAGCAGGGATATCCTGGAAACCTAACCTGTTGGTGGCCTTTGTGGACTGCAGTTGGCCACTCCTGCCTTAGGCTGTATACTTATAATTTGGTTGGATTTGTAATTGATTTAATACGGCAGGAATAAGCTTATAGGGGTTCCATGTTAAAATGGATAAGACGCAAAAGTTGACACTGAGCGCTCATTTGCATGTCATTTCCCACAATCCCTTGCTGCAGTGGAAGCGCTGTGTGCTAAGAGATAATGGTGGAAAGCAGGTTCACAGACGTGTCTGAGACGTGTGAATGTGCTCACACGTGTGATTTGTATTTGCTGTACATCATTGAATGACGCTCCCCGCGCCAAAGGAATCCGCGTCCCTGCCGTACGCTGCGTCACGTAAGGACCTTGTGTTTGTTTGCAGAGTGTACACCGTGAATAGGTCCGTGAAGGGAACCTGCTCGGAACCCCTCGGCTTCACCACTCTCAGCTGTGTTCCAGAACCTCCTTTCCCACCCAAACTCTCGCACAGAACCAAAAGCTCATTAACATTACAATGGAAGGTAAGATCTGCAGGTGAAGCGGCCGACGTCACATTGGGGGATGGAAGTAGGAACCCTGCCGCGCCCCTAGCATTTTAACATAGGGGGAGGGGGGTTGACCCTCTTCCCTTACTTTTGGTTATTCTATCCTGTAATGCAGGGGTGCTCAGCTCTGGTCCACAAGACCCCCCAACAGGTCAGCGTTTATGGATATCCCAGCTTCAGCAGAGGTGGCCCAGTCAGTGGCTCAGTCTTCGACTGATTGAGTCACCTCTGCTGAAGCAGGGATATCCTGACCTGTTGGTGGGTCTTGAGAACCCCAGCTGTAAGGGACTTGTATTTGCTTTCCTGTGGCTGCTATTTCCATTTAACAGTCGTGTCCTCATTAGGTAGCACAAAACAAGGCAGGGGTCCGGAGCATGTCATGTGGGGTCACTCGTAGGTCTTTAATCAGGTTCCATATACACCCCCTATTTCTCATCGTACCTTTTATTACTGAGTGTGCTGCCTGTGTACAATACAGTTCTAGCTGCTCTGTTTTCACTGTTTTTTATACTTATTTTATCTATTTTTTTAGATTGTAAGCTCTTTGGAACAGAGACCTTCTTTCCTTTTGTCTCATATCGTGTTATGTTGTATGTTGCTGTCCTCCCTCCCACGTTGTACTGCGATGCTGACTATGTTGGTGCCATACCAGGGGGGGGGGGGGGGGGGAAAGCGAATAATAATATTCTGTGGTGTAGTGTTACAAAAGATGTGTGTAAAGTAACTTCTTGTCATTTTAAATGAGAAAATCCACTTAGATTGTAAGCTCCCCGGGTCACTTTCCCTATTGTTTTATATCTGAAGCGCTTATTCCCATTATGTGTTATAATATTATGCCACGTATTAACGTATTATACAGCGCTACGTACCTGGGTTGTGCTATACAGATATACATTATAATATCCTCTGACGTTGCAAAGAAAACAAGATACTGGAAGATCGGCTTCAAACGTTCTGCTCGGACTGTGTGAATATTTGGTGTGTTGGCTGTCGAATGCTAATATTCCATTTCTATTATTCTAGGCACCAGTTGATAATGGTTCAAGAATCACCAGCTATCTGTTACAATGGGATGAGGTAGGAAGAATTGTATATTACATACATGTGCTGATATTAGAGCTTCTTTTGCCGATGTACAAGATATTGTGGGATCATTTCTCAATTGACCTCTTCTATGTGTAGACTGCAATGTGCTGCTCTTCCAAACAGAATAACACAGCAGCACGCTGGGAATAGATTAAAGTAACCGTTTATAATAAAACAACGTACTGCTCTTATCTCCATCACTATTAGAGAGACAATCCAAGCGGGAGGGAGGGGGGGCGCGGTTTAATATATGCAGCCTTTGGTTACCTTTATTGAAAACTGATTACTTAAGCTGCCGATCGATTAGTTCTCCCGCGATTGATCAGCAAAGATCCTGCTTCCCAGGGTTCACTAAATGGCCGCCTTTTCGGTTTCAATCAATTCTTCAGCCAGTGTAACTCAGCAGCTACAATGTATCCTTACATTACTAAGGTAACATTATCTGTTGTTGCAGATTGCAGCTCAAACTGCTAGGAGTATTGGCAATAAATTACAGTATCACAAACAAAGTGTTACAAAGATCTTGCACCGCTGCGGTAAAGCCAGCTATAGAAATCAAAGGATGCTCATTATATTAAAACTCATTAAAAATGGCATTAAAAGTTGAATTCATTTTTTTTATAGTAAGTTATCTAATACTACAGAATTGATTAATTAACAAATATACATGTGAGATAATGCATGGATTGCTCCATTTATATGCCATCCCCCTGCAGAAGGTCTCAGCTCCATTAATATGCCATCTCCCTGCAGAAGGTCTCAGCTCCATTAATATGCCATCCCCCTGCAGAAGGTCTCAGCTCCATTAATATGCCATCTCCCTGCAGAAGGTCTCAGCTCCTTAATTGCCATCCCCCCTGCAGAAGTCTCAGCTCCATTAATATGCCATCACCCTGCAGAAGGTCCAGCTCCATTAATATGCCATCTCCCTGCAGAAGGTCTCAGCTCCATTAATATGCCATCCCCCTGCAGAAGGTCTCAGCTCCATTAATATGCCATCTCCCTGCAGAAGGTCTCAGCTCCATTAATATGCCATCTCCCTACAGAAGGTCTCAGCTCCATTGAGTAAATTCACTTAAGCTTTAACTGGATGGAGCTATAATCCTGCGGGGCAAGACGGCTTTACATCATATCACAGAGGAGCCTGGACTTCAGATACGATCACAAGGGTCCTCAAGCCACCCCCCCCCCCCAATAGGTCAGGTTTTCAGGATATCCCTGGCTTAATCAGTCCCTACTTCAGCACAGGTGGCTCAATTAGTCCCTGCTTCAGCACAGGTGGCTCAATCAGAAGCTCAGTCAAAGCCTGAGCCTCTGATTAAGCCACCTGTGCTGAAGCAGGGACATATTGAGAGACCTGTGCTGAAGCAGGGATATCGTATGAACCTGACCTGTTGGGGGGGGGGGCTGTAGTTGAGCACCCCTGTACTAAGACATACAATGCATAGTTAGCCCTTGAGTCATAAAAGACCGATCCGCTGTTTCGTGCCCGAACCTGTGAAATCTGCCATTAAAGAAATGACCGATATCGCTAATTTGGGCGCGATACGTCTGATTGCGTAGTCTCTCAACCCCTCAATGACGAGTAAGGCATGCTGTATATGACCACACATAGATTAGTCTTTGTGTTCCTGCAAAGTGCCATAGGATGGTTTGAGCATTGTACCGGGCCAGCGTCATCTTCTCAAACAAGACGTAAAGTAAGCGAATTCTGTGCTGGGGCCGAAATCAAGAACTGGCCACAAAGTCTGTCATCTGCTGGGCTCATTAAAGAGAAACAGGAGGTAAACACAGACTCAGCACGACCAACCAGTGAATCATGGAAGCCTGCACTTAAATGTGGGACAGGAGGGAGCAATCAATAAGGCATCATTTTCTGGTTTCTTACCTTCGCACAGTGCGGCTATTCTCACTCAGGAAGTACTGCTCCACAAAGGAGGTGTATGGTCCACTAACTTTATACTTGGGGGCCTAGAATACATGTATTAGGAAAACAGTGCTCCATTTAATTGCATGTAACAGGCTTATAGTGGGTTATACATTATACATGAAAACAAACACACAATCCCAGTGCAATGTGAGCAGAAGATAGAGTTGAACCCAACCATGTTAATTCAACAGTCTGGCATAAAAGTGTATGTATACTGCAGGGGGGTGCCATCTCCAACACATGGTATTAGGGATATCCCTGCTTCAGCAGAGATAGGTGTCATTCTGACTGAGCCACTGGTGCTGAAGCAGAGATATCCTTAAAATCTGACCTGTTGGTGGCCCTTGAGGACTGGAGTTGGCCACTCCTGAGATACTGTATAGAAAGCATCATTGCTGCCCTTTGCTTTCTGTGTGGCCTCACGTGATACTTATTACTGATCATTTTGACAATGACAAATAATAAAGCTGGGGAGATTCTACTAAGGCGCCATCAAAACAAATTGTTTAGATTATCCTTCCATCATAATTCTCTTATGCATATTCACATTATTGTAACTGCACATTAATTCTAATTAACTGCAATTCAGAAAACAGCGAGAAGCGTCCCTTGATACCTTCTGACATATAATTAGTATTCAGCTACATAGAGTAATTACTTGGAGATAACAGAATTCACCCGAGCTCACCTTGTTTTTTGGTGATGTCCCAAAACAATTTAGAAGCCATCATTATTGGAGAGCTTCCGTGAACGTTTTATACCGTATCCCACTCTCTAAGCCAGGGGTGGGCAACTCCAGCCCTCAAGGGCCACCAACAGGGCAGGCTCTTCAGGATGTCCCTGCTTCAGCACAGGGGGCTCAATCAACGACTGTGCTGAAGCAGGGATAACCTTAAAACCTGAACTTTTGGTGGCCCTTGAAGACTGGAGTTAGCCGCCTCTGTACTAGAACATGGAACATACAGAACTTGACCGACAGTATGTAAAAAATTATTATTAGTTTGAAAGTATTAATCTGTACATTAGTTTGAAAGTATTAATCTGTACATTAGTTTGAAAGTATTAATCTGTACAATACGGTATAATTGGGGACAGCAACTCCGAGTAATGGATCAAAGTTTTATTAGTAAGAAAGTAAACACATTGTAGAAGTCAGGGTGAAGGAAACATCCCTGTTCTATTAAACACATTGAGATGTTTGATTCCCATGAGTAGTTAGTAACCTAGCCTTAGACACTGCTACAATGTGCTTAGAAGAAAGATTTGATCATTAGCTGAGCAGCTATCCTGAAAAGGTACCAGCTAAGCCAATTGCACTTAAACGCAATGAAAGCATGCTGTGTTCGCATCGATTTTCTTGTGCAAGCGGCAGCCTGTGTAACCCTTTTCTTGCTGGAGAATTCATCTGATTCTTTCCTCGTCCAGCTTTGAAGATGTAAACAGAGTGTTATTTTTTTTTTTTTGTTGCCACCAATCCTCATGACCTTCAGGTAATTTCATCATTGCATAAAATATACCTATGCCTAGAGGAAAAATTAATTTCTATATATTTTGTTTCTCAGGGGAAAAGAAATAGTGCATTTAGAGAGTGTTATTTGGGGAGCCAAAGGCACTGCAAGTTGACAAAGCTTTGTCCAGTAATGGGATACACCTTTAGAGTTGCAGCTCGCAACGATATTGGGAAAAGGTGAGTATTGTCATACTGACTCTTCCTATTTTTGTTTTATTATCTCATTTTTGTAATCCTTTTTTTTTAATGAATCTATATGCATCTGTTTTAATATTAAACTACATGGGCTTTGCGTCATCACTAAGTTTAGTTATTTATTTATAAAAGATATTTTACCAGGAAGTAATACATTGAGATTTACCTCTCGTTTTCAAGTATGTCCTGGGCACAGAGTTATAAAAAATACATGGTTATATTAAAAGAACAGGGTTATACAGTCAATTCACAGACATTTCATGGACAGATAGAGTTGGAAAATTGGGTACAGGGGATAAAGTGAGTTTCAGATTGAAATAGAGAAGCGTTAACATCACCAAATGGCAGCAAATGGCTCACACCCTTTAGTCGGCACAAATAATTGATTAATACTAGTTATAGGCAATAAATGCATGAGGCACTTAAGTTGAAAGAGGGTACAAATCGTTTTTAAAGCCTCAAAATCTCATAGTCCTCATATATAAAACAGACTTTGTCAAAGTTACCAAACTACAGAATAGGTTTTCAGTGGAAGGGGCCAGCACAGCGTCAGGCTGCAGGGTTCCAGGTACTTTCAGAGGTAGTCTAACGTAAGAGCCCCTTTGGTACATTCATTTGTCCATGTACGCTGGTAACGGTTATACAATTGTGGATGCGTTTGAGATAGGGCAATATGATTCTGCAAGCATTGGGTTACAACAGGGATGGGGCAACTCCAGTACTCAAGGGCCACCAACAGGTCAGGTTTTCCGGATATCCCTGCTTCTGCACAGGTGGCTCAATTAGTCCCTGCTTCAGTGCAGGTGGCTCAATCAGTCTCTGCTTCAGCACAGGTGGCTCAATCAGAGGCTCAGTCTTTGACTGAGCCACTGGTTGAGCCACCTGTGCTAAAGCTAGGATATCCTGAAAACCTGACCTGTTGGTGGCCCTTGAGAACTGGAGTTGCCTACCCCTGGGTTACAACGAAGCAATCCTCTCCCTGCAAGGATAAGGTTTTAACCACAAGGCAAAACGGCCCTTCTGCAAACTTCAATACACAGAAACACATCACTTAGATTTATTGGAAAACATCTGGGATAGTAGCTTCGGATTCCCCGAGACAGAAGTTCTGGCCACAGCAGGATTACCAGTACGTTTCATGGAAAGAAGCAACGTCTGAGTACGTCTGTGACATTTTAGATCACGTGAGTAAAGAAAATGCAGCATAGTACAGTACGTTATCGATAAAGGAATTCCCTCTTCCTCAACGGTGGAAACACAATGAATACATTTTGCTTAAAATGTAGCGCAAGGTTTTCAAGATGAAATATAAATCTATATTTTTTTTAGTTATCTTAGATGTTGACCTGTGGTGATTTGTGAAAGTGTCGTGCTTATTAAAGTCACTGCACGGAACTGCCATCACGGGTACTTTAGCTGAACAAGCGAATGTTTACTTTGTTTTCCTTTAATTGTGTAATTAGACAATTAGGTTTTCAAATTGTTAGGAATGACAAAGGTTTGAGTTTGAACCCAGGTGCTGTCTTCCTTGTATTGTATCTTTATTTGTATAGCGCCATTAATGTACATAGCGCTTCACAGTACACTTGTACATAATTGGGTAACGAGCGCCGATGCCCATCCAACATGTGGGCCTACTTGGGTTCCAGAACACAAAGCATTTTAGTTTATTTTCCAATCACTGGTACGTTTGTTTGTAATTCTATCCACCTTCATAAGCGCCCAACTCTTATGCAGATACTATGTTTTGCGTGGATGTATTCAGATCACAGAGCTCTCAATGGAGGACTTTTACCACCAAATAAAATGTAGACAAGTATTTTCCAATAAATTAACTCCGGACACAATTTGCATTAGTTGATGATGTTATTCATCGGGTGTTGATAACGAATTCAACATTATCCCCATAAACTGTAGCTAAGATCAGTGAAAGGGTTAACGGCAGACAAAACACATTGAATGAACGTGATGTTCGCATACACACACACCTCCCTTTCCTCTTGTAAGAAATTAGAAATCCATGTGCACTTATTTAATAAGAATTGCCGTGGGAATTCTTAACTATTATTAACCATTATGGAAATATGCAGACATCCAGCCATGGAGCGCTTAGGAGACTGCAGTCTTACAGAGTGATTATACATAATTATTTTAGGAATGGATAAACGTATGGCTGATATACAGTAAACACAAACTATATAAAGCGGAGATTTAGGAAAGTAACCTTGCTCTCGAATGTGTTCTGCAATAAAGTGAGTTCTTAGTACTACTATTATTCATGCCAGCGGTTCTCAACCTTTTTTTACGCTGTGCACCCCCCACTAGAAAATATTTGTTCTGTGATCCCCTAATTAATAAATCTTATTGCATACTCATCAGACTACTGCTGTCAAAACTGTGTGACCGATCGCAGGCAGTATAGTGTCCTGAGCTTGTGGGGTAACACATGCTTAATAAGGCTCCAAACTGCCCCTCAGTGTGTCCAGGCAGCATTGGGGTATCTGTCAATTACTGTGGGAACTTTCAAAGTCATGTCCCACAATGCCTTTCTGCTGTGTTTGCAAAGCATTGTGGGAGCGACTTTGGAAGCTCCTGCAATAATTACGGCTGTATCACTCACGCTAAGGTGCAGTTTGGGGCCTTACAAAGTCTTTACACCCTACACCTTCCAAACCCCTTGGGGTTCCCGAACAGGGAATCACTGATCCATGCTATTCGATTTGTTGCATATTAAGCTTCAGTTAGTAGAGCAGCCACATCTGATCTCGGCTTTATTGAGGTTACTATCAAAATCAGGGCTATACTGTAGCTATGCAAAGATTTACAGCACATCAATAGCCTGGCTTAAATAAAACCCATGCCCCCTATGCAAAGATTTACAGCACATCAATAGCCTGGCTTAAATAAAACCCATACCCCTATTCTATATGGTGAGAAGTGAGATAATGCTCAATGAACAAACTATCAACGTTTAATAGATCTCACTGTATTGAATAGAGAGCCCAGAGATCAGGGAAACCTAGTTATTTAAATAATGAGGATCGATGGACAGGTATTGTAACTAGAGACGGGCACACATTTGATCAGCCGGGTACCTTTGATCCGCGCATATTATTAATACACTCCGCGGATTCCGCAGCCCACGGAAGGATTTGTGGAACCCAATGCGCCGATTAGGCAACGCGCTGGCGCGCTGTAAAGAATCAGCCAATGGATGGCTGAACCTGCGGGTTGGATTCTACAAATCCGACCAAAGGTTGTATCCAATGGCGGTTTTTGAGGAATTTGCGCGGATTAAAACCGCACAAATACATTTGCGCATTTTACACCGCAAAACTGATTTTAGGGGTGGCATCAGCGAAGATTTGGGCAGATTCGGCCCTCTCTACTTGTAACCTCAATGTACACAGAGTCAAATACTGTACTATTGCATCCAATCAAAACTGGTGTTCTCTTTTACCTCCATATAGTGAATACAGCCAAGAAGTTGTATACTACACATTAGGCAATATCCCTCAGACGCCATCTGCCCCCAAACTTACTCGGGCTGGAATTACCTGGATAACTTTGCAGTGGATGAAGCCAGAAGGCTGCTCCCCAGAAGAGACGATATCGTACACCCTGGAGATTCAGGAGGAGAATGTAAGTGTTACAGTGTCTCCACATGAGCAGCGCGGGAAGGAGTGACAATATATATCGATGTCGAAGTGAATTTATAACCCTCTTTACCGTCCAAAAATACTTCAGGGGAAAAATAGCAAATCTAACTATAATGGAACTAACTTTTGAAATGTAAAACATTTGGTTTGTAGCTGGTATTAGAAGTCAGAAAAATACCTGCACATTAGAGGACGTTTTAAAGAAGCCAAAATCAAATTAATTTACAAGCCTATTGTGAAATACTTTGCTATAAGTCAGGGGTGTTGGGGGTTCAAACCGGCTGACAATGTTTGTTGTTATTGCATCCTCTCTTTGGTTAGGGCAGGGGTGCTCAACACCAGTCCTCAAGCCCCCCCCCCCCCACGTCAGGTTTTGAGGATATCCCTGCTTCAGCACAGGTGGCTCACTCAGTCCCTACCTCAGCACAGGTGGCACAATCGCCATGATTGAGCCACCTGTACTGAAGGTGTGATATCCTCAAAACCTGACCTGTTTGGGGGGCTTGAGGACTGGAGTTGAGAACCACTGATCCCCTTATACTGCCATAGCGTTCTTAACCCATTTTGTGCCTGAGAAGACGGCACATTGTCGCTGGCCTCTCAGCACGGCACATTGTCGCTGGCCTCTCACACGTCACATTGTCGCTGGCCTCTCAGCACGTCACATTGTCGCTGGCCTCTCAGCACGTCACATTGTCGTGGCCTCTCACACGTCACATTGTCGCTGGCCTCTCACACGTCACATTGTCGGTGTCCTCTCACACGTCACATTGTCGCTGGCCTCTCACACGTCACATTGTCGCTGGCCTCTCAGCACGTCACATTGTCGCTGGCCTCTCACCCAAGCCTCACTGATATGCCACCAGCCTAACCTGAATATGCCACCTACCCTGAATATGATGCCAGCCAACCTGAATATGCCCGCCTAACCTGAATAATGCCCAGCCAACCATATGCCGCCTAACTGAATATGCCCGCCTAACCTGAATATGCCAGCCTACCTTAATATGCCGCCAACCTGAATATGCTCCAGCCTAACCTGAATATGCCCAGCCTAACCTGATATGCCATCCTAACCTGAATATCCGCCTCCCTAATAATGCACCTAACCTGAATATGCCAGCCTAACCTGAATATCCCAGCCTAACCTGAAATATCCCAGCCTAACCTGAATATCCCGCCTAACCTAATATGCCAGCCTAACCTGAATATGCCATGCCTAACCTGAATATGCCAGCCTAACCTGTAATATGCCAGCCTAACCTTAATGCCCGCCTAACCTGAATATGCCCCGCCTACCTGAATATGCCCGCCTAACCTGAATATGCCAGCCTAACCTAATATGCCTCCTAAACTGAATATGGCCAGCCTAACCTTAATATGCCAGCCTAACCTGAATATGCCCGCCTAACCTGAATATCGCCCGCCTAACCTGAATAGCAGCCTAGCCTGAATATGCCAGCCTACCTGAATATGCCCGCCTAAACCTTAATATGCCCGCCTAACATATGCCCTAGCATATGCCCGCCTAACCTGAATATGCCCACCTAACCTGAATATGCCGCCTAACCTGAATATGCCAGCCTAACCGAATAGCCCCGCCTAAACCTGATATGCCCACCTAACCTGAATATGCCAGCCCTAACCTGAATATGCCAGCCGCTAACCTGAATATGCCAGCCTAACCTGATAATGCCAGCCTACGAACCTGAATATGCCATGCCTAACCTGAATATGCCAGCCTAACCTGAATATGCCCGCCTAACCTGAATATTCCCAGCCTAACTGAAATGGCCAGCCTAAACCTGAATATGCCAGCCTACCCTGAATATCCAGCCTAACCTGAATATGCACCTAACTGAATATGCCAGCTACCTGAATCCAGCCTAACCGAATATCCCAGCCCCTAACCTGAATATGCCAGCCTACCCCTGAATTGCCCAGCCTAACCTGACTATGCCAAGCCTAACCTTTAACCCGAAGCCACCTACCTAATGCTCCAGGTCAAATATACGCAGAAATGGCATGCAATAAATGCATTAGCATTACCCAGACAATGAATATGTTAACTTACTCCTCCGTCATTCAAAGCTCGGACTCTGAAATGATAAGTAGTTCCAGGAAGGAGATCGGTGACCGTGCACTCCAAGTCACGTCCATGATAGATTTCTGCTGCATCTTCTCCCGGGGCAGACATTTCCAAACTGAACTCTGCTCCCTGGCAGCTGGTCTCGGACACAGGGGCACCTGAGGAGAACCTGATCTTTACTGAGGTCAAGCTGGTGTAAATCGGGACGCGTTTAATGTAAAGCATGGTTTTGAAGATGATAAAACAGTTCAAAGCGTATGAATGAGGTACTATAAAATCCAGGAGTGACACACTGTGTGCTCATTTGCATGTCATTACCCAGAATCCTTGGCTGCAGTGGAAGCACTGTATGCTAAGAGATAATGGGGAAAGGCAGGGTGGCAGACCTGTCTAAAACATGCAAGTGCCCCACAGGTGGTATTTTTATTGACTGTACGGTGTGGGATTTTTGCCACTTTTCATTGTATCTGAATTGTCTATTTCTTCCATGCGATGAAATCAGACAGTGAATGTTGATATGCCAGACATATAGTCATACGTTATTTATGTTATCCTAAATAGTTAAATATGCAGTTACATTATATCCAATCCAATGCTTCCAATTAGTTAATCTCTGTCACAGGTCATTATACTGAGAAACAAGCCCCTCACTGCCACACGAGGTGACAAAGACTCTCCGTTTGGCGCAATACTACACGCAGATCTTTGGGCTGCTGACTGCAATGCTGACATGAATATCACAGGTTTTATGACATAAGATGCACAGTTTATATGTGTTACCCAGTAACGATCATTATTCCATTTTTGTTCATTATCATTCTGGTTTCACAGATTTCCACAATAACAGTAACAAGGATGAGGACTGAATGGTTAAACTCCTACTTATTTTATTGACGTTTAACAAAAGTAGCAAAGAATCGAAATGTAATGTTACATTTACTCAGTTTGGTGCTTTGGGACCCCTTCCGAAAACTAAAATCATATGACGCAAATATGCAGGAATGACATCCTCCGATGCTTGATTTTTAGGCTAAAACTATTGAATAACTGCTTTTAATACTGGCACTGTATAAATAATACTACTACTGATGTACTTAAAGTCAGCCTTTGGCAAGACAATCATTTGGAAAGGGTTTTGCTACCATATTTTAAGCTACAGGTAGGAAGGTTAATTAGGTTTCGGTTGTGTGAGACAATCAGGATGTGCCCCGATCTCTTATCCCCGGCAATATTGTTCTCACAGAACGAGGCAGCCAGCCTGTGTAAATGTGATTTATAGGTGCTTTATAATAAGAGGTTGCATAGTGTGAAGCAACACTGACACAATAACAAATATGCAAATACAAAAATACTCCTAATCTGAATCAGATCGCGGCTGGAGTAACGAAAATGACTCTGCAAAGAAAAAACTCGGGTGAAATCCAGCTGCAATATCAAATGTGCCAAATGCTGAATGTTATGGTTAAGCACGGTTGAAATAGCGGTCTGTGAGCAGGGTTACTGGTTATGCACTTCTTTAACCCCGGCTGTGCTGAAAAGCTGTGTAATGCGGCGGGCGTAAGCTTATAGGGATCCATGTGAAAATGGATACGAAGCAAAAAGTGACACACTGCGAGTGCTCATTTGCATGTCATTACCCAGAATCCCTGGCTGCAGTGGAAGCATTGTATGTTAAGAGATAATGGGGAAGGCAGGGCTGTGGATCTGAGACATGTGAATGTGTTCACACGTGGGATTTTAATTGGCTGGACACTGCACGCTGGAGGGCGCCGGTCACTTTATTACTGTCTGGTTAAGCGTATAAAAACATTTTTTGCAGTGCCCACTTGACTAATTTCACACGTATACAATGACATTTGGGCAGGCAACCCCTTGCAATGGGAGGATCCCCTAGCAGACAAACAGTGCCGTATAATACACTTTGAATGCGGGAAAGAAAAACCAAGCCCCAACTTACGTAATATCTATACATGAAATAGAAAATTAAAGAACCGTTAAAACTCTCTGTTTCTCTAGAAAATGCACTAAAAGTTCAATTCTGTAAGTAAACAAGGCTCAGCGACACCCTGTACGATCAGGCTGTGGCCTCGGAGACTCACACAGAGAAGGACCCCCCCCCCCCACAGTGATACTCACCCCACTGTAAGTGTACTTCTTTGTGCTTTGGTTTATTCAGGCTTCTGGGTGGCTGACAGGGACCTGGCGCGAGACTTAATGTGCGGATGGGCTGACTCTCAGAACACTGGAAAACAGGAGTTCCAACACAGCGTAAAACAGTGAATAAGACATCATTATATGCATCGTTATCTTTGCATGGGTTTATTTCAAATGCTAAACGCAGTCAAAAAAATCTCTTAGGTCCAGATCCACAAAGCTCTGGTAAGTCACTCAGTGTGGCATTAACCTAATTTAATGTCACGTTAAGACTAAAAGTGTATCTTTAAAGGACAATAACATAACATTAAGGCATGTTTTATCCCCTAAAGAGCATAGTGTTAGCAATAAGGGATTTTAGCTATAATAATATGCAAATGAGGCATTATCATAGCATTGCCAATCCACTAAATTCTATTAAGGTTGGGCCTGAACATTGTTATTTAATTCATAACTATACTTAGTCTTACTCCAATCCTGAAATAGGGATTTTGCTGTGTCTGGATTGCTCAATGCCACAATTGAGCATAATTTAAAAAGGCAATCCAAGCGGCACACGCACACGCGCACACACACACACACGCACACGCACATGCACACACACACACACACACTTTTATTTTTGTAATACATACTGTATGCCGCCTTTGCTTACTTTCATTGAAAACTAATGACCCAAGATGACAATTGATTAGTTCTCTCATGATCGATCAGCAAAGATCCTGCTTCCCAGGGTTCACTAAATGGCTGCCTTTCAGTTCCAATTAATCCTTCAGTCAGTGCTACAATGTATTCTTATATTACTAAGGTAACATCTATTGTTACAGTTTGCAGCTCAAACTGCTGGCAATATTGGCAACAAATCATCACAAACAGGAAAGTGTTGTAAAGATCTTGCACTGCTGGGGAGGTGTGCTAAAACCTACTATAGAAATCAAAGAATGTGCAGTATATTAAGACCTGACCTGTTGGTGGCCCCTGAGAACTTGAGTTTCCCACCCCTGGCATAGAAGCTTTGGGTACCGCTTACCTGGCTGTGTCCACCTGTGCTGATAGAGCAGACGCGAAGCTTATACAAAGTGCCCGGCTTCAAGTCATTGCAGGTATAAACTATTGCCGATCCACTATACGCCACCTTCCATTGATTTGCTGTAATAAATAAAAGTAATACTGTACTATAGTATGTGCGTGTTTTGTGTACATTTCTGTAAACAGCCGACAGTAGTTTTTGAAGAGATTTCAAACTTTGGCCAATCCCTCATTGTTTAAATACCTATTTATTGTGACACAAAGCATTACATATAATTTACTACCATGTACAGTATGATGAATTGTATAGAAATGCCTTGTGACCAAGCCGTGAAAAATGAATTCAACTCTGGTACATAGATATGGAACGTTGAAAACAATGGTAACCATTCTGGTACCAATTGGAATTAAACAATATTGGGAAAAAGAACCAAGTATCTAGGTAATAAAGGCGCTTCTAGGGTACGTCTTCTGGGTCTACTGAGTTTACATTTAATTTAATATTCCTCCAATTCAAACCGCAGGAGAAAATAGTATTTACGTCAAGGTGACCTTCTTAAAATTCATTAACTGAGAACAAGCAACCTTCACACTGTAATTGGTAGAAAGTGACTACATCTCGATATTCTGTTTTTACTATCCTGCTACTACTCCTGCCTTTTTTTCCGCTTGAATTTTGCTCCCTGACATTTCAAATAAATGAACATTACCACTAAATGATGAAGTGCGCAATAGCGCTGAACTTGTTAAAACTGAGGTCCCGTGGGTTCAGCATATTCTTATTCAAGCAAATCTTATGCTATAAATAGGAGTTACACAATTATACATCTTAAAGGAATGAAAAGCAGAATAAATTAAAAGTGGGATCACTGTAAACGCTCTGAATTGAATCTAACGTGAAAACAACCAATTTTTCTAAATTGTAGCTACAGTTAGATAGTACCGGCATGAAATTGAAGATGCAATTCTAAGTATTGCTATTCACTTGTGACCAAGCAGAAGACCTGTGTCGGTAATAGTGTCTCTTTACAAGAAAACAGCAACGTACCCCTCACCAGAAACTCAAACAGCCAACAGGACAGGTTTCTGTGTTGATTATTATAGGAGGGGAACATCCATTTGGACTGGGCATATGAGAGATTCTTGGGATGGTCCCGTGATTTTTGTTATAGTGACCCCCTCTTTGCCATTATACTTTTGGGGAGCTGACAGCCTATAGTGACATTTTCACTTTCAGAACATTATATTCCACGTACGCTCCTTCGCTATTTTCGGAGACGGACATGGCGTGAGGGTGGCACACGTATTAAAAAAAAACCAAATGGCTAGAGATGCCACGATGCGCAACACAATGACAGTCACTCGTCTAACATTAACCCTTTCTGCGGCCAGAGGCCAGAGCGCCGCAATGCGTTGCAGACCCCCAGCGAGTGGGTTAATTCAGGAGCTCCCAACTCCAGTCCTCAAGGGCCACCAACAGGTCAGGTTTTCAGGATATCCCTGCTTCAGCACGGTGTCTCATTCAAAGACAGCACTGATTGAGCACCGTGCTGAAGCAGGGAGATCTTTAAAACCTGACTCGGTTGGGGCAGAGCAGGGTGGTGAGTGATAACGAGTTGAGGCCCCTGGGTAGTTTGTGAGTTGCTTTCCGACCTTTCCTCTTCTTGCCAATAAGTTATTTCCCCGATTGATTAAATCCGTAACGATAATGTCAAAACCGAATCCGAAAGAAGGATTTCAAACGCCGCCACATA